>JAHZTW010000005.1:8542225-8744297 GCA_020283515.1 Alliaria petiolata
GGAGCAGTTCCCGGCTCAAGTTCAATCGTGAACGGATCTGAACGAGCCGGTGGCATTCCCAACAAAGCTTGGAAAATATCCTCAAACTCTTGTACCACTGGAATGTCCCCTAACTCTGCCTCTGGTCCAACCTCAATCGAAGATATCGTCGCCAGATATGCTTCACAACCTTTCTCTAACATTTTCTCCGCTTGTATTGCCGACACAACCAAGCTACCAGAAGTCGGTCTCACTCCTTGGTAAACCAGAATTTGGCCATCCCTCTCGAACTCCACCCTGCCTCGGTGACAATCCAGATGCGCCTTATGCTTACCGAGCCAATCCATTCCGAGGATGACATCGTAAGACTTCACCTCGCAAATCACTAAGTCCGCTGGCATATTGACCTCGCCAATCCAGACAGCAATGTTGCGAACAGTCCCTAGTGAGAACATCACTTGGCCTCCAGCCGCCCTCACTAGTCCAAACTCTTCCCCGGGTTCCTTCTGGAATCCTCCTTTCCCAATCATCCCTGGGTTAACAAAACAATGACTCGCTCCGGAGTCGAACAGAACATGGGTTTCCACCCCACCCATTAGTAAGGTCCCTACACATTCAATCCTTAGAATGCTAAGACACTTAACGGAACACACAGACACAAACAAACTCAGAAAAACGTAAGTACTAAAACTTACCAGTGATCGGTCGAGAAGTGGTCGGATCTCCAGTTCCATCCACGGTCGCTGCATACACCCTTGGCATGATGGCCTGCCTCTTAGCCGGTGGCGCCAGTACATCCACTGCACGCTTAGGCTGAGTGGCCGCCTGCCCAAAAGATCCAGACCTCGGACAATCACGCTTGTAATGTCACGGATATCCGCAACCGAAACAAACAACAGACGTGCTAACTCCATCCGACACTCTCAACAACCTCGAGTCTGGCTCAGGACAATCACGAACCCTATGCTCCAAGCTACCACAACGGTGACAAGCTCCAGATGCACGCCTACACACGCCAACATGCACCTTTCCGCAAGATCCACAAACGCTGTGGCTTCCACTCGACTTAGCCGGAACATGCTTCCCAAACTTGCGGTTCTGTCCTCCAGACACTTGACCACTCATGGCCACGGTACCAACCTTAGACAAAGCCTCATCAGCTTGTCAAGACTCAAACAAAGCCGCTTTCTCAACAAGCTCCGTGACCGTCGCATAGTCACGCACCAGACAACCATTACGCAGCTCGACCCTTAGTCCGCTCATGAACCTTCGGATCAGCTTCTCCTCAGTATCGTAGTCACGTCCCACGTACTTGCGCAACAGGTTGAACTCAGTCTCATACTGCCGAACCGCCTTGGTCCCTTGGCGCAGATACAGAAACTCAGCCTCCGGCTGATTGTAAGCCTCCTGCGGGAAGTACTTACTCAGGAACATCGCAGAAAACGTCTCATACGAACAGTTCGGATTCGCCAAACGTCTCGATGCTCCTTTCCACCAGGTATGCGCAGTACCCTCCAGGTAATGCACAGCTATGTCCCGCTTGTACTCTTCAGGACATCGGATAGACTCGAAGTTCCTTTCAAGCCTCATCCTCCACTCATCCGCCTCAATAGGCGCAGTTCCTCCAGCAAAGAACTTGGTTCCCAACCTCGCCATATGATCCAGAACTTTGAGGTAAGACGGGATCGCCACGACTTGACCCGCTTCCTCCACAGCCACGTTCCCGACATTCGGATCCACCACTTGTGGTGCCACAGCCGGTACCACTCCCGGTACAGGCGCAACCACTTCTGGTGCCACGGCCGGTACCACTCCAGGTACAGGCGCAACCACCGGTAAACGCTCCAACACTTGAGTTAGCAATCCCAGCACAGTCTCCAGTCTGTCTGGAACAGCACCCGCAGCATTCCCAGCCACGTTTCCAGCTCCAACCGCAGCCACATTCGCAGCAGCCGCGTTTGCAGCAGCAGCATTCGCAGCCGCAGCCTCGGCCGCCTCAGCAGCCTCAAACTCATGCTGGTTTCCAACCGCATTCCCAGTTCCAGAACTCCCCGAGTTCACAGCACCATTCAACCTTGCAGCCCTAGTCCTTCTCGGAGCCATCTGCAAGTCAAACCAGAACCGGTTAGCCCAAAGCTAACACCAGACAAGAGTTCCAAACTCCACAGAAACAACAGACCGCGAGACTCGGCAGTGAAAGGTGGATATTTCTAACCCCAACTATGCAAATGAACCATCCTAGAATCGACCATGCTCTGATACCAACTGTGGCGACCCAACCTGATAATCCTAACCAGGCCGGCCGTCCCGAGTCTAACTCTAACCAGATTCCATACTTAGCATATTTTTCAGATTTTTCTTAAACTTAACAACGCATTCGATTCATAAAAATCCCATTCTTATTGCATAATTATTCCAATCCAGATATAACAAAGGTTCATAAAACATAAACTAACTTAGCCAAATTCGTTCTAAATCATAACAGAAATGTAAAGCCAAATATCCAGAAAAACTCATGATAAATAAACCCCCAAACCCAGTCCTAATCCACTTCTTTCTTCACTGCCTTCAAGTCCGCCTTCAAGACTAAACGTCCCGGATAACATCCTTACCTGCACACTCAACACATAAGAGAGACATAAGCATTATCACAAATGCTTAGTGAGTACGATCATCCCGTACCACCAGCCAATATCGGAAAACGCAATCATACATCAGTTATTCAATTCACATTAACTACTTAGCAAGTAAGCACAGAATCAACAGAATCACGGTTCTATGATCATCTCAACTACTTGTGAATTTCCTCACGGCCTCGGTTCTACTCAAGCGAGAATCACACATCCCCTTGAGCTAGCAACTCGATCCGAACATTCACACAGCTAGTTAGACACCACGTATAAACCACGGTATCCAATACCTTTCCCAATCACAGAAACACATTGACCTTGCTAAGTAAACACTAACTTACACAAGCAATCAATGAAAACCAGACAACCTAGAAATCCTACGGTTCCAGACATTAACTACAGTCACGCACTCACCTCAGAAACGTTTCTCTCGGTAGAAACTCGGTGATTACTCGGACAGAAACAGAATTACTCGGACTTCTCTCACGAGATCCAATCTCCTCACGGTTAACTCACAAACCGCTCACTTTCCCTCGAGCAACAATCTGTTTTCCCTCGGAAACAGACCAAAACATGAGGATTAACTCAATGTTACTCAGCAGAATCTTAATAAAAATCGTGATCTCTCATCACTTACCGAAATCTCTCGGACATACTCTCCTTCTCTCAGGTACCGCTCGATCCGATCGAACAACCCTCGCGCAATCTCTCGGATTCCTCGGAAAACTCACGCCTACAACAGAATACTCGATTATCTCTCGGTGATAATAGATCAAGAACAGAAATTACTCGGCGAGCAAACGGATTACCTTGATTATCTCTCGGATGCTTCGCGATCCGATCGAAAAATCTCTCAGCCGAATGCACTTCCCTCGGCAAATCGATCCTCCCAGTTCGTTTCTCTCGAACGAAAACCCCAGAAACTCGACGGACAACGATTTCTCTCGAAGAACTCGGATTTCTCTCTGCGGCTCGGACTTTCTCTCGGTGAAAATCGCCTCAAGGGTTTGCTCTCGGGATAAAACGTGATTCTCTCACGCGGCCACGAGAGAAACCCATATTTATAGAGAGAAAACCCTAGCTTGACCGTCTAAAACGACTTATCTCACGCGGTTCACTTTCTCTCTCGGTCAGATTTAAGTTCTCACGGCCAAACCGGCCAAACCTTCCTTTTTCTCTCGGCCAGACTTAAACCGCTCGGCCTTTCACGGAATAAAACACTTTTCACTCGGGATAAACTGATTTCCCTCGAGTTAAACCACGGCCCATGGCCTAATACCTTTATCTCTCGACACTTAGACAAATTTCCACAACTTTTACTTGGTCCGACCACAGTACAATACTTAACCTCACGGACGTACCACGGACGTACCACAGACGTACCACGGACGTACCACGGACGTACCACAGACGTACCACAGACTTACCACGGACGTACCACTGTACACCACACATATTCACAGAAACAGACGAAGCTCCACTATACCAGGACATATACACAACGGTCATCCCATGACCCGCACGACCATACTTAGGATTTCTGGTCGCGGATGCTACACGACCCCTCTGAGACTACCCTCCGAGTGACGACCCCCCGGAGACTACCTCCCGAGTGACGACCCCCGGAGACTATCTCCTAGGTGACGATCTCTCTAGAGGCCTCTTTGATAGACGATCTTGCCTGACAAGCTCCTTGACGAGCTCGTAACAACCTCTCTCCAAACGATACGTCGCTCCCGACGATAGACCCCGATGACACCAAAGTCGATCCATCCTCCATTTTATTATGAACTACAAATGGCTTGATCCCTATTCAAAGGGTACATAGGCAGTCTATCGAGGTGCAGCTATAAAACTAACAAAACCTTAAATTATAATGTTCTCTAATCAATTTGCCGACCCATGAATCGACATGTTCCTGTAATCGTCGAGTTGCTCATCACTATTCCAAGGAAAATCTTCGAACTCCACATCTCAAATGACTATCTTATACTAAGTTGAATTCCACCTTCAACAATTTCTCTTAGTCATGTTAAACATGAGTGTAATAATGTAGCTCACTTGTTAGCTAAACATGGCCTCCTAATAATGTTTTCTTTTCTGATTGTACTTATCCACCATCTTGGATAACCGAAGCTTTGTATTCCGATTTTATCAAATCTATATAAATTGATATGTTCTGACGAGAAAAAAATAATGTAAGTAAGTATTTTAAAATCTTGCTTAATGACTTTTTATCTTCAATTTCTATTAAAATCTAAAATATTTTTCATTTTATTTATCGTTTTTTATTATTAAATATTCATATAATGTTATTATTAATACATAATTAATTATGTACAAATAGATCAATTTCAATATACAATATTAATTATATATTGAACATACAAAATGTTTTATGATCCGCACACGGACCAATCACCAGTATAAAATTAAATAACAAACAACAAATAGAGACTTTTCTGAGATTAAATTGTTATAATGTGCATTACCTTTCGAAATCAACAGGAATATCACCAAAAAGTGATAAAACCAAGGACATTTACACTTTCCTTTTATTTTTTTTATGAAATATTGTATTCTATCCAATCATTTAATTGTTGTATATAAAGAGTTTTAGTTAACTAAAAAAAAGAAAAGTACAAAAAAATTGAGTACGTAGAAAATGTTTGTGAAATAGTTAAAAATGGGAGAAATAATAGAATTTTAATGGGCCATATATTTCTCCGCTCCCTTTAATTTGCCATCTCTAGCTAATCTCATTTTGTACTAGCAGAGAACATGTCTGTTTTCGATTAATTTGTATATATTTTTATTTATCAAAATATTAAAAAATAATATGAAATTATTATAAAAATTAGGTAATACACAAAAAATAATATGAAGTCATGGATACATTCCCATTTTATCGTTGTTAGGTAAATATCAAAATACGATACATTCCCATTTTATCATTGTTAGGTAGATATCAAAATAAATGTGCTATATTAATGAAAAAAACATTTGTCGGGAACTTATTCAGAAGCATGACACCAAAGATCCTACCAAAAAAAAAAAAGCATGACACCAAAGATAAAACTCAAATTTTAAAGCGTTGGGAGACATTCAAAAAAATGTTTGATTAATGGTTTCTAATTGCATTCTGCATAGGGTACATTGAGAATCATATTTCATGATTTTACTGTGTTAACTAATAAACATCTCGTTATTACTTGTCTGCGAAAATGTTTTATCTTTTGGCGAACAATTCACTTTTTATGATTGTTCTCGTAGATTGTAGTTTCCATAATTATGAACCATAAAGTATATGTGCAAATCCTCCCGGTCAAAAAACCTTGTTCAATTAATTTTGTAAAATCTTGTTCAATTAATTTTGTATCTTGATTTGACTGTGTATCTACATGTTTTTTTGTATAACCAACCTATCAAGTGTGGTCAGATGTTCTTGGTAATTGGTATAACATAGATTATAGGTATGGCCTGAGTATTCATTTAATCTCTTATATAAAATCATACTCCATATTACTGAAGCTATCAAAATAGCAAGTTTATATAAATGTGACAAATAATTTTTCAAAAGCCATTTGCAACATCATCTACTTGCAGTCGTCTCTATATATGTTGTGCATACCGATATTTGGAACATCATTTTCGTTCGGGGTGACTTATTTTATTAATATGACGTTGAGAACATAAAATAAATTCTTTTGGACCGTCCATTCCTATCCAAAGTGAAATTATGAAAAGCATGAACTCATTAATTTCTTTTTATTTAAAGAATCTCTCACTAACTTACACTTTCTAAAATAAATGGATGGAAAAACAAACAAAAATAAAACTAAATGTTGGTTTCATTGTAATACACTATTATATGTGTAACACGTTAATCTTTCATAACATTTAAAGAGAGAAAAAATACTATAGTTTTTGGTTTTTAGTCTTTTTTATCATCATTTTTTTTGTTAAAAGTTTTTCTTCGATAATCATCTTTTATGATTTTAATCTGGATCTATAATACCAAATTGTAAAATTGATCTAATTTAGTTTGGTTCCATTTTAACTACAATTTGAAAGTGATGATTTTAACCACGTTTTGGTATTGTTTGGGATAAATGTGATCCTTCTTATGTGGATGAATCACGTGTCACCACGTGTTTTCCATGATTTTTTTTGTATGCGATCTGAATAGATCAAATTGAGCATTGTGACCCAGGGTTAATTGACATTAAACCTCGAATCCTTCGGATTTGGGAGTTATGATGTGTTAACCATTGGATGCTAAGTCTCTTTTTTTTTTCTTTACTTTTTAGCGTTATATTCCTTTTTTTTTCTACTTCGTTCAATCGATTAAAATATTTCTTAATTATTAAAAAATTTCCATTAAAATATTCCAAAAATAAGTTTTCTATTAAAATTGTACGTTTAATTTTAAAACCAATTATTTATTTTTGTTTTTAAATAAAATTATTTATATTATTATATAAACTAAATTTTTTATATATTTGATTCGGGTAAAATAATTTGTTAGCTCCACCATATGATCCCATTGGTAAGGATTGTAACAGTACAACATGGCTTAAAAAAACTTGATGTAGAGATTATAACAGTAAAAATTGTGATTGTTATTTTAGATATTTTTGAAAATCCGATTGTTGACAAAAACTGTAGAAATTAAGATTGCTATGTTAAAAATTATTTTAAAAAATTACGATTTCAAAAAAGAAGTGAAAAACAATACCTAAAAAATTAATTGATTATAAGACAAATAGATCTTAAAAAGATGCGAAAAAGATTTTGTAATTAATTTTTTAAAAAAATTGTGATTCTCTAAATTAATAATAGTTATAAAGGATTCAATATGTTTTTTTTTTAAATAGATTTATTTTAGTTTTAACCGATTTTAACATCACGGGAAAACAACTTTAAAAGAAAAAACTGAACACAAGGAATAAAATAATAAAAATGGAATGTAAAAATTTAAAAATTAATAAAATCTCAAAAATATGATTGGTTATATATTGGCTTTAAAGACTGTAAACTGGTTAAAAGTTCTCACAGCCCAAATTGCTAAATGGATTTAATAAATTCGCCCTAGATCCCCTTTTCTATCAGGCACTCTCTCCGAGGTAGTCTCTGCAAGTTCTCTTCCGTGAAAAATGGATCTTCGACGCTAAGTAGCCATTTCTTTCAGAATTTTCCTGGAATCCGAAGATCTCTTCCTTCCCGGAAAGCCTCTTCTCTCCTCTACCAGTCCTCGCAGTGAATCTCCCCTCCCACCCTCCTCCACCGTGATGGCTGATCGACGACGAGTTCCTCCATTCCCTCCGGTCAATATGCAGCGTTCTTCAAGGAGGAGCTCCAACTCTTCTCAGCCTCCGGTGGTGACCTCTCTCTCCTTCTTTTTCGCCATTAGCCACCAGAACCTTCGGAGCCGCCGAATTCCCCGGATCCTCCTCTTCTGGCGGTTGACTCCCTTCCCCTGCTCTCTCATCTTTCCTTGCTTTCTAAACCCTATCCTCCACCATTTTTCCACTGGTCTCCTCCGCCGCTCCACCCTCCCCACTGTTTGGCTCTTCCGTCTGCTCCTTTTTGGAGTTGCCGTCAGCTTCAGCTCCAATGATCTATCAGAAGATTAAGCTTCTACTCTGGCCGCCTTCTTCGAGATCCTTCGGCCTTTTGACGAGTTTGTGTGCCAATGAGATTTCTTTCGGGACTTTTCCCAAAGTTTCTCTCATCCTGGGCCTATAGGCCAATCAATTAAGTCACTGGGTTTTCCTGTGTGGGCTTGCTTTGGCCGTTGGCTATTGTGTTTTGAGCTTGTCGCACCTCTTATTATGGTTTTCTGTGATTCCAAAGAAAAAAAATATCTACACCTTATTAATTGAGAAAAAAAACCTGCAACTTTTCTCCATCTAAAAGAAAGATGTTGTTGTATTGTTCTAGGCCTTACCCATGATTCCTTTGTCACGAGCCTAGTTCCTACGGTGTATTTATCTAAGAAGCTAGGTTACATGTTATCTTTATCACTCTCCGTCTCCATGAGAGGGAGTTTTCTCTCAGAATTATTTTACCGATCTTTCTTCTTACGTAGCAGTGTGTATGAGACCAGTAACCAAATTCGTTTCAACGATATTAATAAGTAGGAGTTGGTTTTCAACATTACTTTGCAACGAGACTAAGATTATCCATTCTGAATCGGCCGTGTAAGTTTTTTTAAAGCATTTGAACTTTGTTTCAAATAAATTCAAATATATCTTCTACGAAGATGAATATACTTTATACTTCTTACAATTTTTGTGCTTTATTAAATTGTTTTAAAGAGATGTTTAATTCACTATTATACATATAACTGAGCAGATTAGTAAATGAAATAAAATGTTGGAAAACAAAAAAGTCCTCACACGTTAGCTGTATTTATGATTGTCATTTTTTTTTTGCTAAAGGTTTATGATTGTCATATTTGGAATTAGTTAGTGGTCATTTTCGACAACAAAGGTTAAATTGTAACATGTGTTACGTAGCAATCTTGGTTGATAAAAAAAAAATAATTTAAATACTTTTTTGAGGCTAAATCGGTAAGATTGTGACTGGATAATCACTTTAGAGCATCTCAATGGTATGAGAAGCGTTTCTTAAGATATATTAAACTAATAAAAAATATTATTATAATGATTGAGTTTCTTAGTAAACTCAATCATTATAATAATATTTTTTATTAGTTTAATATATCTTAAGAAACCCTTCTCATACCATTGATGGAGATGGTCTTATAGTAAATAATGAGCGATAAAATTCAGTTACTCTTAGGGTGTAAATAGTTAACACAATAGAGAAATAAAATTAGATAAAAATGATTATTTCTTTATATTTTTCCAAAAATCTACCATTTAACATTAATTATTTTTTTTTCAATTATAGTGGATCTCACTAAAAAATTGAAAAATAAGTCTTATTCTTTTAGATTTTGTTATTTTAGAAAATAAAAGAGTAATAAGTTGAACAAAATTAGAGAAAAAATATATTATTCCACTCACATTTTTTCTACTAATCATTATTCCTCCAATTGTTCTACTTATCACGAGTTATACCCGTAGTTTAACTAAAAAATATAATATATACAGATATTTTTAAACTTAAAATAAAAAGTAATAAATAATTATAGGTTTAAAAGAATAAACTTTATTAATGCTCAAAGTTGAAGGTGTTACAAAGCAGTAACTTAACAAAAAAGTTTTATGAGGTGAATTGTAAGAACACAAAAATATTAAAACTAAAAAGCTTTTAAGGTAAAGTCTTTCTTTTCAGCTCTCTCTCTTTAGATTTTTTGGATTGTCTATAATTTATAAGAAGGAGAAGTCGGTTGCACTGATCTCTCTTTTATTTTTTTGTTTAGATAATCTTTATATTTGTATTTATATTTTTTTATTTCTTCTAGATTTTCTTTTATTCTCAAATATGTTCTTTTTATTTCAGGAGGTTTAATTCGATATGCTTCATTTTGATGGGATATCATTTATATGGGAGTGCCTTTTAAGGAAAGTATTTCATTCCACCTCTAACAATAAGTCTCATCCAGTTCGTCGGATTGATTGTAAATCAACTCGGAAAACTTCGTGTGAAGAGGTCGGCTTGTCATGCATTTAGGATAGTTCGTCAAGAGAATAATTTGTTTGACCTCGGCGTCTTTGATTCGCACCGCACTTTGGCTGATGCGGATTAAAAGTAATGTGTTTCATTAAACTTTCTAAATAGGTCTTTAATTCAGAGTTCTCGCATTGAGCCCATATTAGATTAGGATTTCAAAAGTGGAAACCTCAAAATTGATATATCATAGTTTTTACCGGTTTTTGACCATGATATAAGTCTATTTTATAGTCTTTTTTAGAGTCCTATTAGAGTCTTTACAGGTTGGAATGCGTTTGGAACATAATTGGAGATTTGAGTCATTTTGGAGCATTGTGGAAGAAGTTGCAAAGAGATGAAGTCAAGAGCCGGATTTTACAAGGAGTGTCGATCGACACCAATCATGGCAAGAAGGAAACAGTGACTTTACAAGTTTTGAAGAAAAAAGAAATTGCTCAGAAATTTTTCTTATTTACAAGAGTGCCCCACTCGTGTTTTAACCCTTATTTAAGGATTTTCAGAGCCATTGTTTATGCTACACTTTATTTTAAAGAGAGATTTATAGAGAGTTTTTGTAGAGAAGAATCAGACTCCTTCAGAGCAAATTTGGAACTCCTTTTGTTTCTATTGATTTCTTTTATGCAAATTATTTTATTCATGATGTTTTCTTTAATCACCATGTATGAGTAGTTTTCCAGTTATGTTTTGCGTTATTCAAGGGTTGATGATAAATTTTTAGAATTGAATTACTGTCGGGTTAATCTGCTTGTTCTTCATCTGGATTTGTGATTAATGCTTATTCTAGCTTCATGACCTAGAATCTGATAATAGGTTGTTTAGTAGATGCGAGAGTATTATTGAATTGCCTGAACTAATCTTACATGAGCAAAATACCTATTCGCAAAGAGATTTGGTTTAGGGATTTTGTGAACATATTGAACCCGTTATTTATGCTTGTCTAAATTGTTTAAATTTTCAAAGAGATTTGGAATTCTAGGGTTTAAACATAGATAATATTTGCAGCGAGAGTTGGTTGATTTTATAATTATGTTTTGAGTTCTAGAACGGTTCCTAATAAATATCCGGACAATTTTCTATTCTGCAATTTGGAATCATACCTTCGAATTTCCCATAGCCTAGCTTCTCGTCTCCTGAATTTACTAAGTTTTAATTGCCTGCTTTCTTTTAATTCCATATTTGTTCTTAACTTAATTCGAACTTAGAAATCTGATGTGTCACTATCTAATTCCCTGTGGATTCGATCACTAAGTACTACAACTGTTCTCTTAATTTGAGAGAGTAGCTATATGGTAAATTTGAGCATATCAAATTTTGGCGCCGTTGCCGGGGAATCTGATTAGTTGCCTACAGATTTTTAGTATTATAATTTTGTTTAAGTTTTTTTTATTATTTTGTTTTGTTTTTGGTTACTAACGTTTTAGTTTCTTTTTCTTATTTTGAGGTGTATGCTTAATCGCAGTACCAGAAGCAACAAGGAAAAGGAGCTTGTGATTTTGGGCATAGGCGAACTCGCCAAATTGGAAAGGACCAACATGAAAGCTAAGAAGGAATCTGCAATGGTCAATCCACTCATTCTGATGAGAGACGAAGAGGGTCATTTGGTTGATGCAGAAGGGCATAGGAGGAATGATCAAGGGTAGAGATTAGATGAGAACATAGCTGTTGTAGTCGAGCCAGAGGGTGTCGATCGACCCCAGCTGGGTGTCGATCGACACCAAGCGGAGCAAAAGGCACTACGACAGAATGCTGGGCGTGGAAGGACACTTGGTGATTACAACATGCCTGATCAGTTTTATGCTAATAGAGTTGCAATTCGCCCACCTCCTTTCCAGAGGAATGAATTTGAGCTGAAACCTGCTTACTACACACTTGTGGCTCAGCATCCTTTCCATGGTCTTCCTAATGAGCATCCTATGGACCACATTGAAAAATTTGAGGATTTGGCATCAAGCATAAAGGCCAATGGGGTGTCCAATGATTATCTCTTCTCCAAACTCTTCCCCTACTCACTTGCTGGAGATGTTGCATACTGAATGAAGCAATTGGATCCAGGGTCATTGACTACTTGCGATGACACAAATAATGCCTTGTTGTGTAACTTATTTGATGATGCAAGGTCTGAGAAGCTGAGGACAAAAATCACTACATTCTCTCAAGGACCAACTGAAGCATTTAAGGCTGCATGAGTGAGATTCAAGGCTTATCAAAGAGACTGTCCACATCACGGTTTTAGTGAGGTTCAGCTGCTGGGAATTTTCTACAGAGGTATTGATTGGAGATATCAAATGGCTCTGGATGCTGCCAGTAATGGAAACTTCAACACTAGATATCTAGAAGATGCATATGTGCTGATTAAGAACTTGTCATCTAGCAATAGTACCAAGAATGCAGACCTTGAGAGGAAGAAGCAAGCTGGAAACATGGATGAAAATCAAATTCCTGAAGTTAAGGCTAAGTTAGATTCTATGCATAGCCTTCTAGTGGGAAAGAAGCGAGTCAAGTTTGCTGCAGAAGTGGAGACTTTTGAGCCTAAGGAACAAGGAGTTAACTATGTTAATGGAGCTGGTTTTCAAGGTCAGAGATTAGGGAATCAGCAAGGATATGGTTCCTCCTACCAGAAGCCTTATCAGAACAACTTCACAAGGACTTATGGTTCTTCTTCTTACCAGAAGCCTCTTGCGCAAGATAATGAGATGAAGTCTATGCTGGAACAGATCTTGGAGGGTCAACAGAAGATGACTGTGGACTTCAATGGGAAGATTGATGCCTTGTACACTGATCCAAATGGAAAATTCGAGTCCCTGAGTACTCATGTCAAGTAGTTAGATGTTTAAGTTGCTCAAACTGCCAGAGCCTTGAAGAGATAAGAGGGATTCCTTCCTGGAAAGACGGACGCAAATCTGAGGAATCATGGGAATGCCATCACGATTCAGGTCTTAATGCTAAAGAAATCGTGGAGCTTGAGGAAGTTGAAGAAGACGACATTGATGATGCAGAGCTAGCGTCGATCGACACCAAGGAAGAGTGTTGATCGATACCACCAGAAAATTTTGAGAATTCGAGTTCTGACGGACCGAAATTGAGCATGATCAACACTGAATGGTCGACGCCCAACACCAGTGTCAATTGACACCAGCAGGGTGTCGATCGACACCACTCCAGAACTCACGTGAAGCTTCCAACACTAGGGAGGAAAGGGTGTATAAGCCTAAGGTTCCATATCCTTTGCCACCCAAACATCTAAGCCCGCCCATTAGTGCAGAGAAGTTTGCTGATTTCAACAAGAGGGTGGAAAAGATTCCTAAGGAGATCTCGTTTGATGAAGGTTATGAGAGGTATCCCTTGTGTGCCTTCTTCCAGAATTGCAGAGAAAGTTTTGAAGAGATTGAAGAACTCTTCCACAAGGCAAGGGATACACCACCACCAATGATGCATCTGCTTAAGGTTGAAGACCCTGGGATGTTTGTTGTTCCATGCTCCATTGGAGGAGTTGAGTTTGACCAATCTCTCTGCGATTCTGGTGCTAGTGTGAATCTCATGTCAAATGGCATTGCAGAGAGGTTAAGAATTACTGATATTCATCCTCCACAGATGACTCTTGCATTCACCAACTCTTCCACCACAACCCCATATGATACAATTCCAGACTTGCTTGTCAAAGTGGGAAATTGTCTAATACCTACTGATTTCCAGGTGGTTGAAGTGAGCAAGAATTATGTCATGCCATTCATTCTTGGGAGACCATTCATGGCTACAGTGGGATCAGTTGTAGACATGCCTAACAAGAGGGTCTCTTTCTCTAATATTGACAAAGGAGTTTCCTACAAAGCTGTCCCTACTACTGAACTTCAAAGCATGTCTCTTGCATTGCTGTGATTGCTAGAGACAAGATGGCAAAAGTTTCTCAGGAAAGACCTTGTGATAAGAATGATGCATATAAAGTCCTTGGTGGAAATCCTCACATGATCACAAAGGGAACCAGAAAAAGGGCAAAAGTGAAGAAGAGAGTGGGGAATAAAAAGATCAAGGGAGATCCTCAAGTCACTTTGATACCTCAGAGCTGTGATGGGAACTCAATTGAGTATAAGGTGAAGTGCAAAGGAACCTCGAAGCCTTTCTCCAAAGTTAGAGCACTTCTTACATATGAGATGAAGGAGAAAGGACACGATGCTTTGAAGGGATCATTGGACTGAGTGTTGAAGCTCAAAGTGTTTGAATGTTGAGCTTGTTTTGTAACAAGTTCTCATGAACAACCTATCGTCTGACCAGCATCCAAGTCAAGCTAATGACTTAAAACAAGCGCTTGGTGGGAGGCAATCCACTGATAAGGTCTCTAATTTTCATTTTATTTTTGTTTTATTTACTAACTATTGGTTTGTTATTCATGAAAAAAAAAATCACAGGCGAACGCATGTCGACCAAGGTCGACACAATCAGCATTGATCGACACCCTGCGTGAAGTCATGTAAGCACCTTTCTTCTTCATCCATTCGATTCCTTGTCTTCTTTTTACCAACTTAAGGATTGATAACACTGGGAACAGTGTTGTTTAAGTCTGGGGGAGGTGATTACTGACATTGTGTTCTGTTTTGAGAGCCAGTCGAGTCAGTCAAAAACTTGTTTTGTTGAGTCAAAATTTAGTTAAAATTTTCAGTTTTTCTTGGAACTAACTACAACACATTGACACTTGAAAAACATTGTCATTGCAGTTGATTACAGGTTTTACTAAGTAGAAACTTTTCTGTTAACTCCACCCTAATGAACTTCAACTTCTCATCTTGGGGCTTGGTATGCATTGAACTTGATTTTTCTTCCAGCACTTTTAAGATAAGTTTGTCATGATCTCTCTTTGATATTCCCTAGAAAAATAAAGAATCTAAGTCTAAAAACGCCAACATGAGTCCTGTTAAGGAAGATGAATGTGTGCATATACTCATGAACCTGCCTCCTCACAAGGAACATAATTAGTGAGTGGCACCGTTTTTGAGCTATAAAAAGAAAAGAAAGTCGATAAAAAAAATGATACCCTAGAAAAGTAGGAAGCAATCGACAAAGGGAAGAGAAAATAAGAGAGATTGTGCAAAGTCTGTCTGTGTGTTCACGAACTTGGAAGGGAAAGAATCTATAAGTTCTTTGATCGACACTCCCTCGATGAGACCGCACGCTTAATTGATTTAAGGGGTTAGCAGTGGAGAATCTAGATTTCTCTAAGGGGTTTGGACTTGATTTGGGAGATTGCTAAGCTTGTGATAAGTACAATGAAATACTACCTGATGTTGGCTCTATGGTATGTGATTCAAGAGTGTTGGTTCAATGTGGCGTTCGTAAGGTTAGCTGATTGTTTTAGTTTTCAAACCTCGACTCTATACTAAGTTTCTATTTTGCTTGAGGGCAAGCAAAAGCTAAGTCTGGAGGAGTTGATATACCATGGTTTTTACCGGTTTTTAACCATGATATAAGTCTATCTTATAGAATCTTTTGGTCTTTTCGAGTCCTATTAGAGTCTTTGCAGGTTGAAGTGCGTTTGGAGCATAATTGGAGATTTTGAGCCATTTTGGAGCATTGTGGAAGAAGTTGCGAAGATATGAAGTCAAGAGCCGGATTTTACAAGGAGTGTGTGGTGTCGATCGACATCAATCGTGGCAAGAAGGAAACGCGTGACTTTACAAGTTTTGAAGAAAAAGGAAATTGCCCAGAGGTTTTCCTTATTTACAAAAGTGGCCCACTCGTGTTTTAACCCTTATTTAAGGATTTTCATAGCCATTGTTTAGGCTACACGTTATTTTAGAAAGAGATTTGTAGAGAGTTTTTAGAGAGAAGAATCAGACTCCTTCAGAGCAGATTTGGAACTCCTTTTGTTTCTATTGATTTCTTTTATGTAAATTACTTTATTCATGATGTTTTATTTAATCACCTTTTTTTAGTAGTTTGCCGGTTAGGTTTTGCGTTATTCAAGGGTTGATGATAAATTGTTAGAATTGAATTACTGTCGAAATTAGTCTGCTTGTTCTTCATCTGGATTTGTGATTAATGCTTATTCTAGCTTCATGAACTAGAATCTGATCATAGGTTGTTTAATAGATGCGAGAGTATTATTGAATTGCCTGAACTAATCTTCGATGAGCAAAATACCTATTCGCAAAGAGATTTGGTTTAGAGATTTTGTGAACATATCGAACCCGTTATTAATGATTGTCTGAATTGTTTGAATTTGCAAAGAGATTTGGAATTCTAGGGTTTAGACATAGATAATCTTCACAGCGAGAGTTGGTTGATTTTATAATTATGTTTCGAGTTCTAGAACGGTTCTTAATAAATATACGGACAATTTTCTATTCTGTAATTTGGAATCATACCTGCGAATTTCCCATAGCTTAGCGTCTCGTCTCCTGAATTTACTAAGTTTTAACTGCCTGCTTTCTTTTAATTCCATATTTGTTCTTAGCTTAATTCTTAATAAATCTGTTGTGTCACTATCAAATTCCATGTGGATTTGATCCCTAAGTACTACAACTGATCTCTTAATTTGAGAAAGTAGCTCTAGGGTAAATTTGAGCATATAAAAAATTCACTTGATGCGAAAAACGAGAGATTCACACGCGTCTTTAAGAAAATCGTTCGAATCTTCTTTATTTTTTCGATTTTACTCCGCCTGTTAATCTATTCGCCATGAGCTCAATAAATAGGAAAGGGAAAGGGAAGGGGATTCTCGTTGAAGAGGATGAAATCCCACTTTCACAATTGATCCAGGGTCCTAAGCTCCTTTATGCGTCCATTCGAGCAGAGAAAATGAGGCGGCGCAATTCTACGGCTGAACGCGACACGGCGGAACCTGGTGCATCCAGTATTAGTCCAACTCTATCTGAGGAAGAAAGCTCCGGATACCGAGATGCCATCTCCTCTGATACACGGACATCGATTAAGAGATGGATCTCGATGAGATCAATGAGGGGACCAAGGTGAGGGGACTCCCACAAAGAGTCGCTATGCTGAAGCGTACACTTGGATGTACGCCAAAATTATACGCGATTTTAGAATGCGATGTCACTTTCCTGACGATGTGGAGATCAAGATTCTCCTTCCAAGCTTTTGATGCGAGTTTTGAGAAGCATAACTTCTCTAGAGAGCAGAGAGATCATATACGGGAGAAACAAAAATGTAAATTGAAAATAAAATGTAAATATATTAAAAAGGATATATTTCAATTAAAAAAAGGAAATTCTATATGCTAATGATATGACATTAGACGATGATGAGCTCAATGAGGAGGAGAATATCAAGAATTATGTAGAGAGTCTTTTGATGTGAGTCTTGAGAAGCATAACTTCTCTAAAGAGCAGAAAGATTATATAAGTGATGAATGTGAAGAGAAATATAGATTTTATTTGCTTGAAAAGAGTTAATGGAGAGATTGTTAACATATTCGAGGGACTCGAATTGCTGATACAGAGGTTTTAACCCTATAAAAGCTATCGCAAGTGCACAACAAATGATGTAGTATTTAGGGATCGAATCCATAAATTCCAATAGTCACACTACGATCCTTAATGAGTGAAACTAAGCTAAGGCAAAGATATGATTTGTTGTTTGCAATGAAAACAAAAATAGCAATTAAAATGGTAGTAAGATAAATAAAACGAAGCGCTAGGTTAAGGGCAATTCGTCGAAATTCGGAGATCACGAATCAGACAATTATTCCGGGAACATATAAGCACAATCTAGAACTCAAACATAAATGTTTAACCAATCCACTTTCGTGGTATCAATCACTTTATCTACCAACTTAAGATTTTAAACTATCATTTGAACTTAGAATTCTAAACAAGCATTAGCGAGCATGATCAATTTGTTCACGGATTGCCTTAGCATCAACTTTCGTTGGCTAAGGACAATCTGCTCACCTATGTTCTTTCGAGCAATCTATAACACTTTTGATGAATATATTAAACCTTAAATCAGAGACTAAGTGATCAATTCAGTCTAAGAAATGAACACAACAATAGTTGATAAATCCCTATATATGTCTAATTCAGTGATTCCTAAATTCTCTTGAAACCCTAAACCTAACAGATTACTCAAACATGGATGCAGAGTAACAACAAGGAGATGAAGAGAAACTCATAATCAAATAAATAAAAAATTCCGAAAGGGTTCAGAAATCTTCTCAATAGATGTAGAGTAAGAGATTCTTCTCCCCAAAGCTTAAAAAGATCCAAAACCAAAAGAAATAATAGAAAATAAAGCTCTCTGGCCAAAAGTGGTTAAATTTTTTATATATATATATATAGGTATAGGGTCGAAATATGTTGAGTTTGCATGATTCTGGAGCAAAACAAGAAGTTTCATATTGCCTTTTTTCGTCTGGGGACTGGATCGATTGATCTGATAGATTACTGGTCGATTTGAGCTTCATCTTGTCGATCTGAAAAGCGTTGCATGGCATAACTTTTGATCGCACTGTTGGATTGACTTCAAATTACTTTCAAATGAAAGCTAACTCAAAACTCTAGTCTGTGTTCGAAATTCAGCTCGGTCCATCAGTAGGAAGTACTTCAATTAATGCCAAACTTCAGACCTCTTTGCATAGTTTTGCATTTTCAAATGTCTGTTTGCACCCATAATAACTCATTTTTTTTCAAAGCGACCTAAAACCTAAAAATACTCGATAAAGAACTAAAATACTCTAAAAACACACGTTGACTCGAAATACCATTGAAAATCTTGGGTTAAAATGCGTCAAAACGCAACATATCAATTGCATACCCAAATTTGTAACGCAGTGGAACAGAAAAACACTCTTGATAAAATAAGTGAACTATATGGGACGTATGGTTAATATGGCATAGGACCCACAACAGATTCTGTGTTTTAAATAATTTAATTAAAAATAAATGAAAATTTAAATAAATAAATAACTTTTAGGCTTCGATTTTGTGTTTTTCACATATATTTTTCAGTAGTAATCAGATTTTGTTTCCTATTTTCTTAAAAAATATTTTAACGACTTTTAAATTTTATTATTATAAATGTGCATATACGCGGATCCTAATCTAATTTTTAACTATGATTAATCTAATTATGAAAAAATAGGATAATTCATTCGTCAAAATTTTAGGTTAAATAAATATATATAAATTTAACAGTATTTAATCATATATATTTGGAAATATTAATAAAAATAAAAAAAATTCTTTACCGATTATCTTATTTTGTTTTCAATACATTTTTATGAATTTAAAATATATATTAAAAATCTGCATATATGCGGATCCTATTTTAGTAAAAATATAAACGTACTTATTGTATTGTAAATATGTAAGTATATATATATATATAAATATAAAACATGGTTCATATAATTTTCTTAATAAATATATATACAAATATACAACCAACTTCACAAAATTAACTTAATAATATTAAGATAAATCTCTGACATTCTACTTAACAAGCTTGGTAATTATATCAGTTGATGATCTTAAATTTGGTATTAGTATTAGTGAATCTTATCTATTTAATAAGGGGGAATTCATGAAAATGACCTATTATTTGGTTTTGTTTGCAAAAGTAAACATCCTATTGCATGTTTGGCAAAAGTAATTCATAGGGGTAGTGAAATTACAACTTCCTCCCTTATGAGCAAACAAAAAGCGTTCTCCACAATGACGGTTTTAATCCGCGGAAGTCTGCTTACTCATAAAGCAGGCTTCGTTTGTAGACTTTTTTACTTATAAATAAGTCTACTCCATAATTATTTATTAAATTTTAATTATAAAAATCATAAAAAATAATTTGATAAAAATTTTGTATACATAAACTAAACCTATACATTTTACATCTTTAAAAACTAAAATTTCATACTAATGATTCAATTTAAAGCAACAAAGACGAATGAGGTTAAAAAAAATACAACCTTACGTAGACTTCTAAAGCAGTCTTCGTTTGTAGACTTCTAAAGAAGTCTACTCCGTAATTATTTATTAAATTTCAATTATAAAAATCTTAAAAATAATTTGATAAAAATTTGGTATACATAAACAAAACATATACATTTTGCATATATAAAAAACAAAATTCATACAAATGAATCAATTTAAATCAACAAAGTTAAATTAGGTTAGAAACAAATACAACCCTATGAAGTCTGCTAAAGAAGTCTACTAAATAACTAAATTTTAAATTTTAATTATAAAAAATATAAAAAATATTTTGATAAAAAAACTATATACATAAACAAAACATAGACAATTCGCATCTATATAAAATAAAACATAATGAAAATGAATCAATTTATAAGTTTCATGAGTATATGGTTCAAAAGGGTTAGGGTTTAAGGTTTAAAGTTTGGGAGGTTTGCAAAATTGACTCAAGAATTGAGGTCAATTGCAAATCTAACCCACCAAATTTCTCATT
This sequence comes from Alliaria petiolata, assembly GCA_020283515.1. NCBI lineage: Eukaryota > Viridiplantae > Streptophyta > Magnoliopsida > Brassicales > Brassicaceae > Alliaria > Alliaria petiolata. Next base: position 8,562,892 of record JAHZTW010000005.1, read on the forward strand.
TCAACATTAACCACTTTCTCTCCAAACCATCCTTCTCACTTTCAAATATTTACGAAATTGCCATTGATTCAAATTAATTTCTTTAATTTTTGGAAATCCAATTGACCAAATAATCCTCATCTTCCTCACTTATTCACGAAAATGCCATCATCATCAATTCACCCAACCACCATTTTCAACCAATTTGAAGCTTTAATTGCACCAAAAACCCATTTTTTAGCTTGAAAAGATGCTAAAAACAAGTGGTAAGTCATTTTTCAGTCAAATTTCGTGTTTTCCAGATCTGGGCTGCGAAAGTAGACTTCATCTCACCTGGAGAAGTCTACTAAGTCAACGCAAAGGTTAGTTTTGCAATTGACCGCGTGAACAAAGTAGACTTCTCCAGGTCAGATGAAGTCTACTCCATTTCCTTGGAGAACAAAAAAAATGGAGTAGACTTCTCGAGTAGACTTCTTTAAAGGCAAGTCATTTTTGCAATTGACCAAACCTTGACTTTATTGAAGTAAACTTCTCCGAGATAGTAGACTTCTCCGAGAAGTCTACTCCTAAAATTAGACTTCATACGGGTCACTTTTGCAATTGACCAATCTTTGACTTTTTGTAATAGACAGCTGGAGAAGTCTACTAAGCTTTTTTTTGGGTGACGAAAAGTTGAATTAAAAAGTAGATTTCTTTTGGCCTCAGAAGAAGTCTACTTTTTAATTAATTCAATATTTGGTCAACCCCAAAACTAACCCATAGTAGACTTCTCCAGGGTTCAAGAAGTCTACTCCAAAAGTCAAACTTGGTCAATTGCAAAAGTGACCTGTATGAAGTCTACTTTTAGGAGTAAACTTCTCCGAGAAGTCTACTATCTCGGAGAAGTCTACTCCAAAAAAGTCAAAGTTTGGTCAATTGCAAAAATGACCTGTAAGAAGTCTACTCTGAAAGTAGACTTCTCCACAGAAGTCTACTTTTGGAGGAGAAGTCTACTCATCTATTGGCAATTGCAAAACTGACCTGGGAGAAGTCTACTTTTTCGAGTAGACTTCTCTTAAGAAGTCTACTTTTCTTGACAAAGTCTACTACTAGTAGACTTCATTAACCATCTTAGAAGTCTACTTTTCTATATTTTTTAAAAAACGCTTTTTATCAAATATATAATGAATTTTTAAGATTTTCTTGGTCATGAGCTTGTGTTAGTAAGTGTTCTTGCCTCTATATCAGTTATACGTGTTTATAGTTTATAGGGATGGTGGAATCAGGTTTTGTGTTTTACAAGGTACTTAGCTTATTAGTCGTAGACTTCTCCAAGAAGTCTACTTAGTAGACTTCTCCGGACTTCATATGAAGTCTACTTCTTTAATTTCTTTATAAAATTCTTTAATCTGTAGTTTATGAAAAATAAAAATTATTTTTTGACTCTTGAGTTTGTGTTATTTATTAGTCTTTCTTATGTATGAGTTTTACATGTTTGTTTCTTATAATTGAGCTTTAATTATTTTTTTTTGTGTTATTAGGTATTTAGCTTATTAGTAGTAGACTTCTTCAAGAAATAAGTAGACTTCTACTTAGTAGACTTCTATTGAAGTTTAGAAGTCTACTTTTTCAATTTTTTTTAATAATATTCATTTATCTGTAATTTATGTTAAATAAAAATTATTTTTTGACTCTTGAGTTTGTGTTATTTATTGGTATTGCTTATGTATGAGTTTTACATGTTTGTTTCTTATAATTGAGCTTTAATTATTTTTTTGTGTTATTAGGTATTTAGCTTATTAGTAGTAGACTTCTCCAAGAAGTAAGTAGACTTTTAATGAAGTTTATAAATCTACTTTTTCAATTTTTTTTAATAAAATTCATTTATGTGTAATTTATGTTAAATAAAAATTACTTTTTGACTCTTGAGTTTGTGTTATTTATTGGTATTGCTTATGTATGAGTTTTACATGTGTGTTTCTTATAGTTGAGCTTTAATTAATTTTCTTCTTTTATGAATTATATAGCTTATTAGTAGTAGACTTCTAATGAAGTGTAAAAGTTTACTTTTTCAATTTGTTAAAATTCCCGCCCAATTTATTAAAGTTTCCACCTTTGAAAGATGGTGATGACTGAGTAAGATGTCAAGGAATAAGTAGGGTGATAAGTGAATAAGGTGTCAAGAAAAAAGTCTGAGTAAGAAGTCTACTAATGAAAACTATTGGAGAAGTCTACTGGAAAAGCCTGAGTAAGACTTTTGTTTCAGTTTGATTGTAAGAACCTCTTTTAAGACATTAAGTACTCATTTCTCTCTATTTGTGTTTTCAAAATTGAGTTTTCTGATGGTTTTCTTTACTCTTTTGTGACCTTAGATATTTTCTTTTGCTGTCTTATCTCTGGAGTTTAGTTTATCGAAAGTTCACACTTTTTATTAAAAATATGTAAATGAGTTAAATTATCGAGAGAAGTCTACTCGAGAAGTCTACTCAAGAAGTTTACTATGTAGTATAAGTCTATTCTAGAGAAGTCTACTTTAGAAGTCTACTCGAGAAGTCTACTAGAGAAGTCTACTTGTAGTATAAGTCTATTCGAGAGAAGTCTACTTTGGAAGTCTACTCGAGAAGTTTACTCGAAAAGTCTACTCTGAAATCAAAAACTTAAGTTTTTCTTGGAGATTTCTACAATCTAAAGAGTTAATATGTTTACAAAAATGTAGCTCATATTAAAACAAAATCATTTATTATTAGCTTTGTCTTATTACCAAAGATGAACTTAGATCCAACAACAATGAGATATAAAAAATTACATTCAAAACGTTTAACATTATCAATTAAAAAAATACTGTCAAAATCTCTTCTGATTTTAGGCACAAAATCTTGACGCAGCATCATTCTTTCTCCCATTTTCTCTGTCTGAACCTAATCCACCATTAAAAAAATAATCAAACCCAAATTATAACTAAAATACAGTTAGCATAACTAATGAGCATTTAAATTTTAATTACTGAAAACTCAGAAATACGCAAAATTGAGGATAAGATAGTAGTACCTTTGAATCTTTGATCGTGAGAAAGAGAGAAGAAAAAATAACACCTGCAATAAAATTCAGATCTGCAACAAAATCTACCAAATTTATACAATAATAAGTTTAGATCTGCAACAATAAACCCAAATCTACAATAATAATTTAAAATCTGTAATAATAAGCTCAAATTGTAATATGAACACAAAGCAAAGAAAAAGAGGAACACAAAAGCACATATTTGCTTACCACTACCATAACCAACAAGTGAGATGAGAAGGTGAGATAGATATGATAGAGATGAGAATGACAACACGAAACAAAGGAGAAGAGACTCATGTCCAGAGAATAGGGAGGGGAGAGGAGACGTTATTTTAGATAGAGAGAGAGGCACTTTATTTTTAACACAATTAGGTTAAACTCTCTTTATATATTTAGGAAATTTTTTGAGAGAAGCCTACTCAAGAAGTCTGCTATGTGGTATAAGTCTATTCGAGAGAAGTCTACTCGAGAAGTCTGCTAAAGAAGTCTGCTATGACTAATAAATCTATTTGAGAGAAGTCTACTTTGGAAGTCTACTCGAGAAGTCTACTCGAGAAGTCTACTATGTAATATAAGTGTACTCGAGAGAAGTCTACTTTAGGAGTCTACTCGAGAAGTCTACTTAACCAGTAAAATTGAGTTCCCGCCCAATTTGTTAAAGTTCCCGCCCAATTTATTAAAGTTCCCGCCCAATTTGTTAAATAATTTCGATTTCCCGCTGTATTTTATGAAGTCTACTCGAGAAGTCTACTAGAGAAGTCTACTATTGAAGTCTACTGTGTAGTATAATTCTATTCGAGAGAAGTCTACTGGAGAAGTCTACTCAAGAAGTCTACTTACCCTAAACCCTAAATAAAATATTTTCGATTAAAACTTATATCAAAACATTAATTTACTTAACATATTTACAAATTACAGTTAAAATAATAAAAATATCAACGGTAAATCATTAACCAAACCATAAATTATGAATTCATATAAAAAAATTTCTTATCCTAACAATTACACCCTTATATCCTATACTTTAAACCTTAACCCTAACCCTTTTAAAAAGAATACACATGAAACTTATAAATTGATTCATATTCAAAAAATTTTATTTTATATAAATGCCAATTGTCTATGTTTTAATTGTGTTCATAATTTTTTTTACCAAATTATTTTTTATAATTTTTATTATTAAAATTTGAGATTTAGTGATTTAGTAGACTTCTCTATATGTATTAGTTTCTAACCTAATTTGGCTATGTTGATTTAAATTGATTCATTTTTTGAAATTTTATTTTTAATAGATGGAAAATTCATATGTTTTGGTTATTTATCAAAGTTTTTTATAACATTAATTTTTATTATTTTTTAAATAAATTATAAGGAAATTATTTGAGAGAAGTCTACTCTACAGTATAAGTTACATGTGATAAGTCTACTTTGGAAGTCTACTCGAGAAGTCTACTTTAGAAGAAAGTACACTTCTTGGAGAGGCCAAGAAGTCTACGCGGGAAGTCTACTCTCTCGTAGTAGACTTCTCTAGGGTAAAACCGTCATTATCGCGAACGTTTTTTGTTTGGTCATAAGGGTGAGGGTTATAATTTCACTACCCTTGTGGGTTACTTTTGCCAAACATGCAATAGGGAGTCTAGTTTTGGAGAAAGAATCAAGTTTTAGGTTATTTTTAGTAATTCCCCCTTAAAGTTTAGGGTATAAGAGAGTGATTGTTAGGGTAATGGATAAAATTCTATATGAATTATAGTTTATGGTTCGGTTAACGATTTAGTGTTCATATCTTTGTTATTTTAACCCTAAATTGTGAATATGCTAACAAAATTAATGTATCATATATAAATTTTAACCTAAAACATTTGATTTAGGGTTTAGGGTTAAGGAGACTTCATCGGAAGACTTCTTTTGTAGACTTCTAAAAGAAGTCTGAAGTTCAAATTAAACCTAGCGGGAAATCGAATTTTTAAATAAATGGGCGGGAACAGGAAATGGAGACTTCTTCAGTAAACTTATTTTGTAGACTTCAAAAGAAGTCTATTTAACCAAAATTTTTAACTATTCTGGAAAATTTACCCTCATATATAAAGAGAGGTTAACCTAATTGTGTTAAAAATAAAATCTGTCTCTCTCTCAAAAATGGCGCCTCCCTCTACTCTCCCACCTCTCTCGCCGTGAATCTCCTCTCATTCCTCTCTCGCCGTCAATCTCATCTCGGTCTTCCTCTTGCTTTTGTGTTAATACTTTGTAGTCTGTGGATCTACTTTTCTTTGTATGTCTTCATCTCGTCTTAATCTTCTCGAATTTGATAATATCGAGATCTGAGTTTCAACATTTCCCTTTTCTTATGGTTGTAGATCTATGTCCATAGTAATAAGTTTTGAAAAAATTATTTTGTAATGCTTTATTGTTTAATTGTACACAGAAATGGGGCGATTCAGCTACAGTCAACCTTCAAGTGATTCTACAAGGTTGTGGAGTAACAGAGAACCAGAAGCGAGCTCTACTCCGCGTCGATCTATAGATTTTGGAATTCCTAACAGATGCTACTGCGGTTTGCTTTCGGTGATGAAACAAGGATAATACAGACGAGTATCCGTGTAGGATGTTCTTTGGATGCAACAATTATAAGGTAAGTAGACTGTTTTGATGTCTTTTTTGTTATTTGATTTATTTGAATACAAAAAATAAATGTACGTTTTCTGTTGTTCTTGTATAGAATGGTCCCCACCATCTAGTCAAGTGGTGGGATGAGACTATGATGGAGAAATTTCAAGAGCTACGATGTGCCATGGACAACCAAGAAAACCGCATGCGTGTCCTCGACAACCAAGGAGACCGCACACGTGTCCTAGAAAATTATGATAGGCAGGAAGCACAAAATCGGATTGAGGCAGAGATAGCTCAACTAAAGGAGCTAATTCTGGAGAAGAACCGTTTCAGATGCCCCGAGCTGAGGAATGTGATGGTGCCTCCTGTAGTCCATGTAGGTTTGATCATATACCTTTGTGCTAGCTTGAGTAGATCTTAGATTGTTGGATTATGTAAATGTTTTGTACCATATTCGAAAATAATGTGTATTATCAGACTTCATTATCAGACTTCGTTTGTAGACTTCAACAGAAATGTGAAATTCAAATTAAACCAGTGAGAATTGAATCATCTTAGGGTTTTGAATATTTTAATAAAAAATATTCGATATAGAGTTTAGGGTTAAGAAGACTTCTTCGAAAGACTTTGTAGACTTCAAAAAGAAGTCTGAAATTACTTTTAACCCTAGCGGGAATCTAATATTTTAACTATCTGGAGACTTCTTCAGTAGACTTCGTTTGCAGACTTCAAGAAGAAGTCTGAAATTTAAATTAACCCTAGCGGGCAATCTAATATTTTAACTATCTGGAGACTTCTTAATTAAACTTCTTGTGCAGACTTCAAAAGAAGTCTACTTAACCGAAATATTCTACTGTTCTGAATAATCTTCCCTCATATATATAAAAAGTTTAACCTAATTGGGGTAAAAACAACATCTGTTTCTCTTTCTAAAACGGCACCTCCCTCTGCCCTCCCTCCTCTCTCGCCGTGAATCTCCTCTCCTTCCTCTTTCGCCGTCAATATCATCTCCGTCCTCGCCGCTGGATCTACTTTCTCTGTCGCCGCCGCTTCTTCCCAGTCGTCACCGCTGGTAATCTCTGTTCCTTTCGCCTTGAATCTCCTCTCCTTCCTCTCTCGCTGTTAATCTCATCTTCGTCTTCCTCTTGCTTTTGTGTTCATACTCTCAGTCCGTGGATCTACTTTCTTTGTCCGTCGCTACTCGGGGGTAGTTTTTCTTCAACCTCTTCCTCTTTGTTTCAAAAATTTGTACCCTAGATATCATCACCGTATCTTTGATATTTCTGATTTGGTTTTACAGATCTGACGGCCTTGCGTGTCTCTGCCGGATTTCAGTGATTTCAGGTTATGATGTAGACTGCGTATCAGATTTTAGTCGCAGACAACTTTTTAACAACTTTTGTCGGTTTTGCTCTGACTTATCTAATTCTCGCCCTTTTTTGAGTAGGATGGAGAAGGTTAAATTTCCAAAGAGATTATACACAATGGGAGATGAGCCCCAACCGGAAAAAAGCATAGGCTACTACAACAACGACTCGAAGCTGTTTCCTGCCTTGGAAGCAGTACTGAGAGAGGATGAATGGGAAGAGCTTATGGATTCAAAGTTGGGTGTTTTTCTAAAGTTCTACAAACTGAATTTTGGTTGGGCATCGAGGGTGGTTCAATATATACTCGGTTTTCAGCTTTTTTGCGAGAGCAAGTACGAGATATGGAGTTTGATCGGTGTAAATCCATTGAGGTTTTCACTGAATGAGTTTGAACAACTCACTGGTCTCAACTGTGATTATGTAAAGGATCTGGTGGATCCAGATGTTGAAGTTCCCCCTGAGACTGCAGAATTTTGGGAGAAACTTGGCGTGAAAGCAGAGCTTGGTCCGAGTGTTGAACAACTTACAGAAGCGTGTAATTATGCTGGAGAGTGGACCAGGGAGGATAGGATTAGGTTAGGATTTTTATCCATCTATGCTGGATTCATTGAGGCACGGAGAAGGGATACACCCACACCGGTTAACATGGCAAGGCTAGTCATGGATTTAGAGGCATTTGAAAATTATCTGTGTGGAAGAGTGGCTTTCAAGAACCTCATAGAGTCTGTAAGGAAAGTGAATTTGACCAAGGCATATTCGCTTACAGGGTTTGCTGAAGTGCTCCAAGTTTGGGCGTATGTTTCTATGTCGGAATTCGGAGGTGGATACGGAAATCCCTTTCCCAACAAACCCACTCTCCCGGTACTGGCTTATAGCGGTTGCCGAGGATGAAAATACATCAATGAGGCTATGTTGAAACAGGTATGGAGACTTCTTTTCACTTCTTTTACAATATTAAGACTTCGTGTGTAGACTTCTTATGTAGACTACTTTTCCCGTGTAGACTTCTTGTGTAGACTACTTTTCCCGTGTAGACTTCTTTCGCTTACAAATGCCCCAATTGTTTTGCAGACCAGTTTCAACCACTTCAATTTTCTGGAAATTGAGGATATGTTCCCAACTTGGGATGATGATGTCAAGGATCCTCTGATCCAGAATATAGTCAAAGCCATGTTTGGGGAGTTTTGGTGGAGTCACTTGGAAGTGGAAGTCAAGTGATTGGCGGGTGAAAGGTGTTATGGTGTCTCCCATAGCGAAGTCAAAGGCCACAGCCGGCAAAAAAAGAAGTGTTGCATCGGATGATGAAATTCGGAAGAGGTCTTGTTCAGAGAGTCCTTCCGTTGATGAGGAGGTATTCAAGAGTTTATTCGAGACGATGAAGCAACATTTCGAGAAATGCTGCTCAGCATTGTCTGAAGACATGAAGGCTGGATTTGAATCGTGTAATAAGAAGTTCAAACTCCTGACTGACAAGGTTGTGGCTGTGGAGCATACCATTGTAAAGATTAAGGATGCAAGGAATGAGGAGCAAGTCAAGTTGAACAATGGCACCCCTAAAGAGGATGCACCTTCTGGTCGGGTTAGTTCTGATCCCTCTCCCAAACCTAATAAAAAGACCTCTAAGACTTCTAAGACTGCTAAGCTGACTCCAGTCATTACTAGGGCAAGAACGAGGACTAAGAAGTAGACTGCTAAGCTGATTTCATGTTATTGCAGTCTCATAACCTTTATTGTTTCTTTCTTGTTGGTGGGTGGTTTGTTGATGTTTTCCTTGTACCTTCTGAATTTTGTGATGTTTAGTTACGTCCTTTCTTTTCATTGATTTATAAAGCCTTTTTGTCATGTCTTTTCATTGATGTATACAATGCGCAATTGCAGAAAAACAAGCAACTCCATGTCAGAGTGTGAACTGCGGAAACGATCCAAGTGTTGTTTTTGTAGGGACTGTCAAACCATCAAAGAAAGATATGGAACTTCAGTTACAGAAACAGAAGTCTATGAAGAGGGCGGCACAAATTGTGGCCCGAGCTAAGACCGATAAGCTAAGGAGGCAAGCTTGTAGAAATAGCACCCCTATTTCTCCCATTCCTAACAAGGTAAAACAAGGCGGTGGATATGATCTTATTGCTCCCATTGACAAAGAGAAGAGTAGGGCTCTGCTTGATTGGCTGAAAACCCTTCCGTAAGTCGTCACTATCGAAACCAATTCGTTAAAGTTTATATATTGAGAAGTACTTCTGTAAGTCGTCACTATCTACTTGTTACGTCTCTGCAGTAATTGGCTGAAAAGGGACAATAAGAAGCTCACATTAAACAAGTGGTGGTGGCATCTGAGGACTTGAACATAGTGGTTGTTAGACACGTTATACTTCGTTTTCAGACTTCGTTTTCAGAATTCGTTTTCAGACTTATTTATTCTTTATTTCTCAATGTAGCACCTAGATGCCGTCATCAACCTCCTGAGATCTTGCATGACGAAACATCCTGAATGGTTTAGGAGTGATCGTATTTGCTTGCTTGATTCTCTGTTGGGATTGATGTGGAGTAACAAGTACGAGGAGTTTGTTGACACAACACCGAATTCCGATGGCTCAGGTAGAAAACTGCCCCCAGGTGCATTTGATTATTACAACGGTGAGGCACCGGCTTACTGCAAAATGGACAAGACATGGGTTCTCGAGATTGATGACCTATACATGCCCTGGAATGTATATGGGGATCATTGGGTTGCTCTGTGGATATCATTACCGAAGAGACACATTGAGATTTGGGACAACCTTCGACATCATTCTAGTGAAGAAGAAATAACCAAAGCAGTGGAGCATGTTGCTGTCATGGTGCCTTATCTGCTCCGGGAAGTAGCTTCCAGAGATGATAAAGATAAGTTTCCTTTTGACACTTTCACGCACACATAGGTAGAGGGAGTGCCACAACAAGGTCTCGGTGGTGATTGTGGTGTGTTTTGCTTGAAGTTCATTGAATTTCATGCACTTGTACTGCCATTTCCCTCGACATTGTGTGATGACAAGATGAAAGTTATCAAAGAGAACCTGGTTTGTGATATATTTCATGAGATCGAATGTCGTGGACCTACTAATCGCGACTGGATTTGGACATCTACGAAGGTTTATGATGTTTGTTGTTGATAATTTTAACTTCCTAATTATGGTATTTTGTAAGAAAGTGATATGGTGAGTAAAGTTTTTTTTGTAACCCACCAATTTTTGTTTTAGATGTAACTCGTCAGTTAACATTACATGTTCGGTAATATAAGTATTCGGAGTAGACTTCTAGAATAGACTTCTTAAATAGACTTTTTAAATAGATAAAACACAACAACAACACAGATAATCTACCATATTACAAGGCTCTCTCAGTATTCGGAGTAGACTTCTTGAGCAGACTTCTAGTACAGACTTCTAGAATAGACTTCTTAAATAGATAAAACACAACAACAACACAAATAATCTACCATATTACAAGGCTCTCTCAGTATTCGGAGTAGACTTCTTGAGCAGACTTCTAGTACAGACTTCTAGAATACACTTCTTAAATAGATAAAACACAACAACAACACAGATAATCTACCATATTACAAGACTCTCTCAGTATTCAGAGTAGACTTCTTGAGCAGACTTCTAGTACAGACTTCTAGAATAGACTTCTAAAATAGATAAAACTTTTGCAAACACAGGTTCTCTACCATATTACAAGGCTTAACATCATTATTCGGAGTAGACTTCTTGAACAGAGTTCTGGTTCAGACTTCTTTAATAGACTTCCTAAATAGACCACATACAAGGTAAGTCCAATGTTGAGTTTAACTTACACAATGGGGCCGACTATGTCCATGTTGTTTGCACTTTGAACAGTTGTATTTCTTGTGCATCTTTCTCGGTCTGGTGCCTCTCTTCCTTGACATTTTTAGCCAAGTTTGCCACCTTGACTTTTTCTTTCTCCCCGGAGCAATCTTCACGACCGGAAGACCACATGGTTCTTTCTTGATGTCATATTCATCAGAAATTGGGGGGGGAAACGGGATGCGAATATTTCGCATATAATGTCTCCTTCGAGTAAGTTGGACACACGAATGTCGACATTAACATATCGACCTATGTTGCCGCTGCAATGACATGTGAGCAAGGAATTTTTTTCAACATCGAAAATACCACATGAACACTTTCTTTGTTCCAAATCGACAATACAATCCCGTGGTCCACCCTAAACGAAGAAACGCAAGCCATCTATGCGTTCTACCTTCATCATTCCCGCATAATGTTCTTGAATTGCCAATAAATATTCTACTCCCCGGGTATGCCTAGTTGTGAGACCTAGAGCATCCTCACACCTTTTATTATACCATCTCCCGAGCTTCTCTCTAATAAACTCCAACAGAAATGTGATGGGAAACCCTTTCGCTTGTTTAACCACCGAGTTGATCGATTCTGCGATGTTGCTCATCTTTACGTTGTATCTATTTCCCATCGAATGAACTCGTGACCATAACCTCGGGTCCGCTTCCTCCAAGTATGTTTCTAGAGCAGGGTTTACATTTCGGAGTGCGTCCATGTATCGATTATAAGCGTAAGGCGTATGCGCGTAGGCAGCGCCTTTGACCAAGTACATGAGTTGCTTCCCGTCAAACTGCGTCACTATGTTTTGTTGTAGATGATAGTAACATATACCTCGTGTTGCCCAAGGTATCACATTGTTACATGCGTTAGCGATGGAGTCATGCCGGTCAGAAACTATGACCATCGGAAATTCGTCTGAAAAACATCTACTCAATTTGGTGAAAACCCAATTCCATGAAGCATGACACTCAGAATCTACAACTGCAAAAGCCAACGGAAATATCTGAAAGTTACCGTCCTGTCCGGCTGCCACTAGCAAAACACCTTCGTATTTCCCATTTAGATAAGTCCCATACACCACAATCACTCGCCTCAAGTACTGAAAACCAGCTATGGAAGCTCCAAATGAAATAATTAAATACATATTTAAATCGATTAATCTCATCGCATACAAGGTCCGTGACACTTCCCAGATTGGCTCTCTCAATTTGGCGTAAATAAGAAGGCAGATTTTCATATCCATCTTTTGTTGTTCCCCTCACCAATTGTTGGACATACATCAAAGCTCTATAAGAAGTGGTGTAATCGAGGTTTAGACCGAACATCACCTTCATAGAATCTTTGATATGTTTTGGCACAATTCCATCAATTATGCCAACACGTTCTATAAACAAAGCTCCAACGTACTTAGGTGTACAACGTCTACGCTGAGCTGATCGGTCTGACACAGAACAAGTATGAACCTTCAAATATTTTGTCACCCAGAATGTGTTTGCTTCGTTCTTCACACTCGCTCTAAGTTTCCATGCGCATCCATTGACAGAACATATTGCAACAAACAAAGTCTTCGTAGACTTATATACTTTAAACACAAATCTTCCCATCAACGCCATCGATCGCAACTGTGATAGAAGCTTCTCCTTGCTAGGAAAATTGTTATTGACAAAGATACTAGAGGACCAAAGTTCTACTTCACCACCATAATACGCCTTGAAACCCTCGACCTCATCATCATCTTTTACTTTCCCGTACTCACTATAATCCACATCCGAGTCATCGGCCTCATCTTTCGCTTTCACATTCACATTCACATCATCATCGTTCAGAGTATCATCCCCATAATAATCAGCGTCTTCATTCCAATCTTCTTCAGCATCATAACTCGTATAATCATAACAGTCATCCGCCTGTTCACTCACATCATCGTTCAGAGTATCATCCCCATAATCATCATGGTCTATTATCCTACTCGAAACGCAAAGGCGTACACCATGCATCTTACTCAACTCAATCAAGCTCTTAACGTGTCTATCGTTTGTGACATAAATAGGAGGAGAATCAGGAGGCATTTGTTGAAGCATCAGAGGTGGTAATGGATAGGATAACTCCACAAACTCTGCTTCATTTTCCGGCATATAATCCTCTTGTGCCATTTTAAGAAGCTCAACATGTGTGCAACCATCTCTCAAGAAGAACATTCACCCTCCTTTGTAAGTATCCACCTCGAAATGCCACATCATTTCCTTCCTCACCCATTCTCCAAAAACAACGGGTATGTGAATCATTCTCTGTAAGAAAACCAAATTCAAACCACATTAGAAATCAATGTCGAATAAGTAGACTTATACAGAAATCTGCTACTAATAAGCTAAATTTCTAAAAACACAAGAAAATTAATTAAAGCTTAAATATAACAAACAAGCACGCCAAGCTCATACATAAGCAATACCAATAAATAACACAAACGCAAGAGTCAAATAATCATTTTTATTTGTTACAAATTTCAGATAAATGAATTTTATAAAAAATTCATGTCGAACACTAACAAAGAAGACTACTTTCTTAGACTTCTTTAAGAAATCTGCGATTAATAATCTAACTACATTAAAAACCAAAAAATCTGATTCCACCATACGTACAAAACATTATCATGTAAAACTGATATAGAAGCAAGTACACTTACTAACACAAGCTCAAGACAAAAATAATCTTTAAAAATCATTATAAATTTGATTAAATGGCGTTTTTTTTTAAAACATGTAAAAGTAGACTTCATAGCGAAGTCTACTATAGTAGTCAACCAGAGAAGTCTACTATAGTAGCAAACATATGAAGTCTCCTTTTTAGGTTACTTTTGCAATTGAAAAAATTTAGTAGACTTCTCCGAGAAGTCTCCCTTACGTGGAGAAGTCTCCTATGAAAAGTAGACTTCTTGGAGGTTAGTTTTGCAATTGAAAAATTGTGTTGTACTTTCTGTACTTTTTGGATGAGACTTCTCCAGGTAAGCGAGACTTCTTGCAGGTTAGTTTTGCAATTGACCAAGTTTGACTTTTCAAGTAGACTTCCCCACTCCAAACGAAGTCTAAAATGGGTTAGTTTTGGGGTTGACCAAACATTTAATTAATTAATTAGTAGACTTCTCGGAGAAGTCTGCGAGGAGTGTAGACTTCTCTGCGAAGTCTCCTAATTAAATAATATATTCCTCACCCCAAAATTAGCCAATGAAATCTACTCAAGAAGTCTGCAAAAAAAGTCAAACATTGGTCAATTGCAAAACTAACCTCTCTTTTCTACAGACTTCTTGAGTAGACTTCATTTAAAAAGTCTTCATTTTGGTCGATTGCAAAACTAACCTTTTCTCAAGAAGTCTCCTTGAGAAGTCTACGCCAGTTTTTTTTTGTTCTCAAAGAAAGGCGGTGTAATAACCTGGTCTAAGAGCTAAATTACCCGGACAGAGACTTCGGTTATGGAGACCCTTCTGTGCAATTTTAAAAACTATGGGATTTGGCATGGAGGTAGCCAAGACTCTAAGGAAGGCCACGCAAAAAGAATTAGCTCAAGAAAAATTCTCCCGAGACCTATAAAATTCCCGCAATCTGGTAGACGTTCACGAGCTGCGGATTGAGTCAGTTTGAGGAAGAATTATTTCGGTCAAGTACCAAACAACTCGTGGGTCTAAGCAACATCAACTACGCTTAAGAGGAGCCTATTCATCAATTAATATGGCCAAGATCTCAAAGAAAACAAGAAGAAACCCATGGATCCAAAGTCATCATCCGTTAGGTCCATTTCCGTCGAAATCACGGTACAGTTGGGTAATTATTTGGCAACCAAGGAAGGAGTCCAAGTTTCATGCATCATTGGAGGGCAAAAGAGGTGTTTTCCATCAGCCAATTTAGTCACATGGGGTATTAGACATGAAATGCACAAAAAGAAGAAAAATGAGCAATTTTGGACAAATGGGAAGCTCCCACCTCAAGCTTGGAGATAAGGATGAGTTGGCTAGTCTAGGAGCTATGAAATGGAACCTATGGCATAGAGTAAAAACGTGGCTTGGAGTTAAAGCAAGGAAGAGGCTAGATTTTACCCACCTTAACTTGTTACCAAGGGTAACTTTTTAGCTATAAATACTCCATTTCCCTCATTCTTCATTCCCACTCCTAAACCTTTTGGAAACCTTAGAAAGAGTGTGTGAGTGTGTGTAGAATAGAGAGAGAGCTTAGCTTTGGAAGCCGCTTGGTAGTGTAAGCTAGTTCCAAGTCCAGTTTGAGGTGAGTCCCGGTAGAGGTGGACTATCGCGGTTGCTGTTTGTAATACGGCGTAGATCTCAGATCTGCATCGTAGTGCAACAATAGCCTCGGTAGAATAGGTTGTGTGCTTGTATGTATGTATGTGACTAACGTGTGATGCAGGGAAGCTCAGATCTGTGTAGATCCGAGAGCATACTAACGTTTTGGTGCAGGATTAGTCCCAGATCTGTTAGATATGAGTGCTGCGAAACCCGTTGGGTAAGGTAACGGTTTGATGCATGTCCGTGGATCCTGTTATCATCCTTACCGAGTGGTGAGAAGGGTGTAAGGACTGCCGGATCTCTGATCCATTTGCATGTTCTTTCACCGTATGAGCGAATGTACGGTTTATGGTAAAACACGTTGCATGGCTGGAAGGTCATGTATGCAGAGTTGTATTAAACGTGCATGAGCGAGATTCAAGCATGTGAGGCTTGTAACCGAAAACAAGAGTTGGGACTAGAGAAGTTCTGGGTTTGCAGTCACTCTAGGGCGCTAACTTCTCGGAGGTTGTGTGGGGGTGTGTGTGGCGTTTGATCATGTGAGGATCAACGCGGTGTGAAGTATAATGGTGTGCGAACCATTATACTGCGGAGTCATGTTGTTGGTGCGATGCCTTTCATGACTTAGTGACGGTGTGGTCGGGGTTCCCCGTTCCTCATACTTAGCTAACGACTGCTAGTATGGGAAGACTCAGAGAGACGGGATTGCAGCCTAGGGCCGAGTGCTATCCGACGGGATAGCGGGAATCCAGCAAGAGTGGCGTGGATGGTCCCGCCCGGGATGTGAACTCACTTGGCGGCTCTCGGATGGAAACCCCGCCGAGATGTGAACCGACCGAGGAGTTCCCGGGATACCGATGTTCCGGCTTGGCTTGTCTTTGTGATAGTCAAGTGCAGGGTGTTCGTGGTAGGGGAACTGGCCGACCCACTTGGAGAATTCTCTGTGTCCACGCGAGTGTGGTAGTGTGTGCGTTGTGAGAACGCGGGTGTGGTGCTGAAGTGGTAGCACCGTGGTTTATATTCACGCTTGCATATAGATCTAGGGTTGCATGCTTCGGCTATTTATTTTATGTTGCTTCGGCTATTGCATGATTGCTTGCTTGCTTGCTTGTTTACTGTCTGGGGATTTTCTTGGGGTTTTCTTTTATTTTTAGTGGGTCCTGGACTCACTGAGTAATCTTAGATTACTCATCCCCCTTTTCTCCTCTCTCGCAGGAAACCGTAGTAAGCCTTGGGATTAGAGGGTGCTGTGGACGTTAGGACCACCGGAGTAGTTTCGAGTGCTTTTGTAAAAAGTAGTAAGTTTGTTAGTACAAGGGTTTTCATTATATTTGAAATCTCTGACGGATCCGCTATGTAATATAAATAAACGCTTTGTAATATGTATGTTTGAAATAAAAGCGGATTTTTCTTTCTATAAAACCCTTGTGTCTTCCGCTGGTAAAATGGCTTAGTCCGAATCTGCACAACTCTCGGCTGCAGTATGGGTTGGCAAGCCTTAGGCTTCAGTCGGGAGGGTCGAGCTAACTTGCCAGGACGGCCTTAAGCTTAGATGTGTTCTAAGACGGGCTGGCCTATCAAGTGAAACTCGGCATTTGTAGCGTCTTCGATCGGAACTGGTCCTATTCCGAATCGGGGGTGTTACAAAAGGTGGTATCAGAGCATGGTTTCCGTATCATGCTATCAGAAGCGAGGGGATTTTCCAAAAATGTTTTCAAAAATATTTTATTGAGTCAAAAAGGAGTCGCAAAAGCACCATTAGGAATCCGGTCACGTCCACAGAGTAGGTCTAGGTGGGGTATTGGGGAAAACCTTTTCCATTAGGATAAACCTAACCGTGCAGATTTGTATCGATGGACAGAGATGGCGCCAAGGGATGGGCAGGGTAGGAGATACCAAGGGGATTCGTGGTTTGGTGGTGGATATGAATCAGATGGATCAAATTCGTCAGGGAACTCAAGTTCGAATGAAGAGCATTACTTCGAGATTACTGACTACGATGCTTACACGGGACAAAGCACAGTGGAAGGGGAAAATCTGGCAGATCAGTTCACGTATATGTTTGGCCAACAGACATATGGAGGGACAGTCGAAGAAGAATACTACTACCCAGAGGCACCAATACCAAACTCAGGGCCGGAGATTATTGTGCCATCTACGGAGATCATTGAGATATCATCCAGAGAAACTACACCAAACTCGTGGGATCAGGACAGCTCAACAAGTCCATTACCTCGCATCCCAATGCCACATGTCTTTGTACCGGGATACGGCTTATACCCGTACATGCCAACGGAGTCCAACCCAATAGATTATGTGTATCCTTTCATCGTCACTGAGAACGGCACCGAGGACATGACTGCAACTGTCCAAGGGAATCTTGCAAGAGGAGAAGGCCGAGTTGAGAACGTAGATCCAAACGAACGAATCTACGGAGAAGAAGGATTCGTGGATCCAAGGTATTCACCAACCCGTTGGACGGAGGAACTCACACGCATCCCAACTGGCCCAGAGGAGACCATGGAACATCCAACCGACGAATACAATAAGATGAACCTAAACCCGGAGAACTACCCGAGAGTTTCCTATGACATAAGTGAGCTGTTCGGACAATCGTCTACACCAGGAGCAAATCTCCGCGAACCCAACTACATGGTAACTCCGAACAAGATGAATGAAGAAATTAAGTTCCACACAGATGAGAGCATGAACTAGAAGGAACCGACTCCGACATATGAGCAAGGTGAATCAAGCCGGGGAGGAAGACGTCCAAAGAAAACTCCTTGTATGAGAGTTCTGCCACCCGAAAGGGTAATGATGAGATCACAATGTAGCAATTGTGGGGAACGTGGACATTTCCCCCACACCTGTCCCAATATGCCAACTTCGAAGTCGTCCACCCCTAAACACAAGATGTGTACCGAGTGCGGATACAAAGGAGCGCACAAAAAGAATTGCTCGATGCGCCGAAAACCACAACCACCGAATCTCGCTCACCGCCCTGTCACCCGTTCTGTGTCTCGCCAGCAGGAAGAAGATCAAGCTCCCAGAAGAGTTAGGGAAGTCGGAATTAAGTTTTGGTCTAAGTCCGGGCCTAAACAAAGGTAAGTATGGGTGCTAACTCAGATCTCTTGCGTGTGGTGTGTGAAAGTCCCGTAGATCTAGGATCTTAGGTAGAATCCGACCGTGTCCTAGTGCGTGAGCTTAGTAAGGATTCCTCGGTAAGTCGATTTCGGAAGAAAACGACTTTACCTTGAGATTTCTGAGTAAGTGAGAGTTAGATCCCAGAAAGTAGAGATAGGAAAACCCATCATTGGAGGGCAAAAGAGGTGTTTTCCATCAGCCAATTTAGTCACATGGGGTATTAGACATGAAATGCACAAAAAGAAGAAAAAGAACAATTTTAGACCAATGGGAAGCTCCCACCTCAAGCTTGGAGATAAGGATGAGTTGGCTAGTCTAGGAGCTATGAAATGGAACCTATGGCATAGAGTAAAAACGTGGCTTGGAGTTAAAGCAAGGAAGAGGCTAGATTTTACCCACCTTAACTTGTTACCAAGGGTAACTTTTTAGCTATAAATACTCCATTTCCCTCATTCTTCATTCCCACTCCTAAACCTTTTGGAAACCTTAGAAAGAGTGTGTGAGTGTGTGTAGAATAGAGAGAGAGCTTAGCTTTGGAAGCCGCTTGGTAGTGTAAGCTAGTTCCAAGTCCAGTTTGAGGTGAGTCCCGGTAGAGGTGGACTATCGCGGTTGCTGTTTGTAATACGGCGTAGATCTCAGATCTGCATCGTAGTGCAACAATAGCCTCGGTAGAATAGGTTGTGTGCTTGTATGTATGTATGTGACTAACGTGTGATGCAGGGAAGCTCAGATCTGTGTAGATCCGAGAGCATACTAACGTTTTGGTGCAGGATTAGTCCCAGATCTGTTAGATATGAGTGCTGCGAAACCCGTTGGGTAAGGTAACGGTTTGATGCATGTCCGTGGATCCTGTTATCATCCTTACCGAGTGGTGAGAAGGGTGTAAGGACTGCCGGATCTCTGATCCATTTGCATGTTCTTTCACCGTATGAGCGAATGTACGGTTTATGGTAAAACACGTTGCATGGCTGGAAGGTCATGTATGCAGAGTTGTATTAAACGTGCATGAGCGAGATTCAAGCATGTGAGGCTTGTAACCGAAAACAAGAGTTGGGACTAGAGAAGTTCTGGGTTTGCAGTCACTCTAGGGCGCTAACTTCTCGGAGGTTGTGTGGGGGTGTGTGTGGCGTTTGATCATGTGAGGATCAACGCGGTGTGAAGTATAATGGTGTGCGAACCATTATACTGCGGAGTCATGTTGTTGGTGCGATGCCTTTCATGACTTAGTGACGGTGTGGTCGGGGTTCCCCGTTCCTCATACTTAGCTAACGACTGCTAGTATGGGAAGACTCAGAGAGACGGGATTGCAGCCTAGGGCCGAGTGCTATCCGACGGGATAGCGGGAATCCAGCAGTGAGGCGTGGATGGTCCCGCGCGGGATGTTAACTCACTTGGCGGCTCTCGGATGGAAACCCCGCCGAGATGTGAACCCACCGAGGAGCTCCCGGGATACCGATGTTCTGGCTTGGCTTGTCTTTGTGATAGTCGAGCGCAGGGTGTTCGTGGTTCCGATGTTCCGGCTTGGCTTGTCTTTGTGATAGTCAAGTGCAGGGTGTTCGTGGTAGGGGAACTGGCCGACCCACTTAGAGAATTCTTTGTGTCCACGCGAGTGTGGTAGTGTGTGCGTTGTGAGAACGCGGGTTTGGTGCTGAATCGGTAGCACCGTGGTTTATAATTTAATGCTTGCATATATATTTAGGATTGCATGCTTCGGCTATTTATTTTATGTTGCTTCGGCTATTGCATGATTGCTTGCTTGCTTGTTTGCTTGTTGTTTGGGGATTTTCTTGTGATCTTGTTTCTTGGGGTTTTCTTTCTTTTAGTGGGTCCTGGACTCACTGAGTAATCTTAGATTACTCATTCCCCTTTTTCTCTCTCGCAGGAAGCCTTAGTAAGCCATTGGGATTAGAGGGTGCTGTGGACGTTAGGACCACCGGAGTAGTTTCGAGTGCTTTTGTAAAATGTAGTAAGTTTGTTAGTACAAGGGTTTTCATTATATTTGAAATCTCTGACGGATCCGCTATGTAATATAAATAAACGCTTTGTAATATGTATGTTTGAAATAAAAACGGATTTTTCTTTCTATAAAACCCTTGTGTCTTCCGCTGGTAAAATGGCTTAGTCCGAGTCTGCACAACTCTCGGCTGGAGTACGGGTTGGCAAACCTTAAGCTTCAGTCGGGAGGGTCGAGCTAACTTGCCAGGACGGCCTTAAGCTTAGATGTGTTCTAAGACGGGCTGACCTATCAAGTGAAACTCCGCATTTGTAGCGTCTTCTATCGGAACTGGTCCTATTCCGAATCGGGGGTGTTATAGGCGGAGACTTCAACACGAAGTCTACTATCAGAAATCGGAACACACGGTCAATTGCAAAACTAACATGTGCGTTGACCATCAGACTTCTTGGAGAATTTTACACGGAGGAGACTTCTCCAAGAAGTCTGCTGTCGCGGCACAGATCAGAATATTCACGAAAATCAACTGAAAAAATTACCTAGAAGTGGTCTTTAGCTTCTTCGACCGCCGAGAACTTCGATTCTAGCCACCACCATAGAAGCCCAATCGCTATGCACGACCAAATCACCGGATATGGCAATATCTTAGAACCTCAAGTTTGGAAAAGATAAATTAGAGAGTTTTTGGGATGAAAATGGAGAGAAAAGTGAAGAATATAAGTTTATGAGAGGAGATAATGAGCTTAAAGAGCTAAAAAATTGGTTGTAGAAGCTTTAAAAGCTTCAAATTGGTTGAAAATGGTGGTTGGGTGAATTGATGATGATGGAATTTTCGTGAATAAGTGAGGAGGATGAGGATTGTTTTGTCTTTTGGATTTTTGAAATAAAAACAAAAATAAAAAAACCAATGGCAATTTTGTGAATAAGTGGAAAGGAAGAGTGGTGGTATGGGAAGAAAGTGGTTAATGTTGAAAATGAAAGAATGGTGGGTTACATTTGCAATTGATCAAAAAATTTAGGTTAGCTGTGAAAGAAAGCCATTTAATAATAAATTATCTAGTTGTAAAGGTTTATATTTATTTTACACTTGTTTGGTTTTACGCGGTTTGTTGAAGCATGTATTGTCTATTACCACTCCTTTAACTTATGTCAAGTGGTGCATATTCATATTTTGTTTCTTCATTTATGGTAAGTTATATACGCGTACAGGCAATGGCATCGTTGTAATTTTGATAGAACACAATATATCTTTTTGTATATTATTCATATAGTTTTAGTCACTTTATTTAATTATTATTTATTTACTATTTAAAAAAAATTAGTTACATAGAATTATACATAAATATGAGTTTTTGTCGATGTTGATTGGCTAATATGTTTGAGTTTAGTTGTTTATTATTGTGTTGCAATAAATAATAATTTTTAATTAATATATTTATGCCAGTACTATTTTTTAATCTATTTTTGATATTAATTTTGTAATAAATGTTAACATTATTAATAATTAAATTTTATTTTATTTTTAATAACACTTATTACAACATGTATAAAAAAGGGGAATTGATGAAAATGGCCTATTATTTGGTTTTGTTTGCAAAAGTAATTTCTCTATTGCATGTTTGGCAAAAGTAATCCATATGGGTAATGAAATTACAAATCACTTTCTCATGACCAAACAAAAAACGTTTGGCACAATGACAGTTTTAACCTGCGGAAGTCTGCTTACGAAGTCTACGCTATGTAGACTTCTAAAGAAGACTTCGTTTGTAAACTTCTTTACTTATAAAGAAGTCTACTCCGTAGTTATTTCTTAAATTTTAATCATAAAAATCATAAAAAATAATTTGATAAAAATTTTGTATGCATAAATAAAACATATACATTTTGCATCTATAAAAAACAAAATTTCATACTAATGAATCAATTTAAAGCAACAAAGATAAATTAGGTTAGAAACCAATACAGCCCTATGTAGACTTCTAATGAAGACTTTGTTTGTAGACTTCTTTACTTATAAAGAAGTTCACTCCGTAATTATTTCTTAAATTTTAATTATAAAAATCATAAAAAATCATTTGATAAAAAAATTTGTATGCATAAACAAAACATATACATTTTGCATCTATAAAAACAAAATTTCATACAAATGAATCAATTTAAATCAACAAAGACAAATTAGGTTAGAAACCAATACAACCCTATGAAGTCTACTAAAGAAGTCTACTAAAAAACTAAATTTTAAATTTTAATTATTAAAATTATAAAAAATATTTTGATAAAAAATTATATACATAAACAAAGCATAGACAATTAGCATCTATATAAAATAAAATTTCATGAAAGTGAATCATTTATAAGTTTCACGAGTATATAGTTTAAAAGGGTTAGGGTTTGAGGTTTACAGTTTAGGGTATAAGAGAGTGACTGTTAGGGTAATGGGTCAAATTCGATATGAATCATAGTTTATGATTCGGTTAATGATTTAGGGTTCATATTTTTGTTATTGTAACTCTACATTGTGAATGTTCTATTAAAATTAATGTATCATATAAATTTTAACCTAAAACATTCGATTTAGGGTTTAGTGTTAAAGAGAGACTTCATAAGAAGACTTCGTTTGTAGACTTCAAAAAAAAATATAATCCGTAATTATTTTTAAAATTTTAATTATAAGAATCATAAGAAAATATTTTGATAAAAAATAGTATACATACACAAACCATATACATTTGGCATTTCTAAAAAACAATTGCATACAAATGAATCTATTTAAATTAAAAAAATGAATTAGGTTAAAAACCAGTAAAACCCTCAGAAGTCTTCTAAAGAAGTTTACTAAATAACTAAATCTTAAATTTTAATTATAAAAATTACAAAAAAATATTTTGATAAAATAAATTATATACATAAACAAAACATAGACAATTGACATCTATATAAAATAAAATTTCATGAAATGAATCAATTTATAAATTTCATGAGTATACGATTCAAAAATGTTAGGGTTTGAGATTTAAAGTTTAGGGTACAAGAGAGTAATTGTTAGGGTAAACACAAATTCTATATGAATCATAATTTATGCTTCAGTTCAAGATTTAGGGTTCATATATTTGTTATTTTAACTCTAAATTGTGAAAATGCTAACAAAATTAATGTATCATATAAATTTTAATCTAAAATATTCGATTTAGGGTTTAAAGTTGATGAGACTTCATTAGAAGACTTCGTTTGTAGAAAAGAAGTCTGAATTTCGATTGAACCTAGCGGGAAATCAATTTTTTAACTAAATGAGCGGGAATCGGATATGGAGACTTCTTCACTAGACTTCTTGTGTAGACTTCAAATGAAGTCTGAACCAAAAATTTTAGCTATTCCGAAAAATTTACCCTCATAAAAATAGTTTAACCTAATTGTGTTAAAAAAGAAAATATGTGTCTCTATCTGAAACGGTGCCTCCCTCTCTTCTTCTTCCTCTCTTCTCCTTCCTCTCTTGTAGTGGATCTCCTGTCCTTCCTCTTTTACCGTCAATCTCATATTCCTCCTCTCTTATCTTTTGCCAGTTATGGTAGTGGTAAGGTCTCTGTCGTTGTATTTTTCTCCTTATTTATCTATTTTTTTTTCTTTCTTCTTCTATTTTTTTTATTTGCATCTAAGATCACCTCCAATGATAGATTCTAATCTAAGAATTACACTATTAAAATAAATTAAAATTAAAATAAAATAGGAAAGAGAGTGTCAAAAGTTCTTAAACAAGAGTTTTAAGAATTGGTTCTAAAGATTTTTTTGAATTAAAATATAATTATATCATTAAAATATTAATATTTTTATTTTCTTAAAAACTCACATGGTTTCTAATGGTTGAATCATAATTACAAGCAACTTGCTAGCCCAGGCTCAAGCCGCCGTGGGCGGCGTATCAGGCGAGGAGCAGCCTGACTCAGCCGTCACTGAGCTCGGGGCGGAGAAGTCGTTTAGTGTCATTGAGGAGTTCAACAACTGGCAAAAAAGCCGGATCTGGTGGAGGCCGTCGCGGTTATCAGAGCTCTGGCTGCGGTTATCCGTGCGAGCGAGGCTAGCACCATGATATAGCTTGAAATTGAGCTAAAAAAGGCTTCCGACACACTGAAGGTGAAATTAAAATTTTCGCAATCCAACTTGCAATGTCGATTCATTAGTTTGCCCTATCCAAATCTCTTGGACTTTACCTATGTTCATTCGCGATCGATTTTTATGGGCACTGTTTGATGAAAACAAAACTTGTTTCTTGTTCAACATGATTGACCAGAAGACATGGAGGTTGCGAAAGGGATTGCCGGTTTACCTACAAGAACCGCCTAAGACCCAAATGCTTGCTGGAACGCTTGCTGAGGCTGCAAGTTCTCGGTGGGCACCAGAGGCAAGCAGTGTGGATATCGAGGAGTTAAAGAGAGAATCAGCTTCCATCAAAAGTGTTGTTCTTAGTACTGAAGATCAAGAGCAAATGCATTCACACTTGAGGACGTGGAGAGGGAGATGCCAGCTTGGTAAATCACAGCCAAGGAAACTAGCATTGCAGGACCACTCCAAAAGAAGCCGTTTGCAAATGCATTTAAACTGTAAAAGCAAAAGGTGTTTGTCTTATTCAAACTAAGAGTGGTGAGCAAGTTTATTGGTGGTGCTAAACGCCAAAGGAAGACAGCTTGTGTGAAGATGCTACGGATGCTAGGTTTCGGTTGGTGACTGCATATATAAGCATGGCATAAGTGAGAGATACACGTTGAGACAAAGGAGAGAACATTCATTCATATAGCATAAACTTTTGTTTGATTGTTTCTCGGGGTAGTTAGAAGTAGAGAGAAAACAAGGAGTGAGCTTAGTAAGGTGCTTATTGGTTTTCGAATCTCTGTACACTTCTATTATCTAGTGGATTCCGGGAAAGATCCCGGCGAGATGTAGCGACCCTAGTTAACGGGCGTGAACTCGTTAAAGTGTGGTGTCTTGTGTGCTCTGTTCCTTTCCTCTGCTTTTATCTCTGTTTTTTTCAGTTTAAAGCTTCTATCTTTGATCTTCTCTTGGTGTGTTGTTGGTGGAAACCGATAAAGGAAGCTCCTTTAGGCAGAGAAATCATAACAAAAAGAGCTGCGTCGATTAGAGATCTCGACCTGAGACTTCTTTATGTGAGTATTAATATTACCTTCTCCTCATTGAGTAATCCATTTTCTCTTATTTCGGTATCTGATTACAAGCATTTGATGATCTTTCTTTTGTTATAGGCAAAGCAAAAGTCATGTTACAAAGAATTGGTTCCGAAGAATGGGTTTGAGTATAGATCCATTTCTTCTCGTAGGTAAGCACAAAGTCTGTTCTCACTTTTAAGCTCTGAAGCTTTTAGGTTGGCAGGTTAAGATCTGAAACTTTTAAGCTTTGCATTTCCAGCATCTTCAGAAGATCGAACCGATGGGTTTTGTTATTCTCTATAACATTAGAGTCCTTGGTTTTAAAAACCATTTTAATAACGCCTTGCTATAGTTGGCAATATTTGGAGAGAGTTCTAGTTCTCTGAAATCTTGATCACTCATCAACAACTAGATTTTGTGATATCAGTCTTCAAAGTTGATAAGTGGAGCCAGAGACTTCTCTTTTATGCTTTTTAATACGTTTCTAGACTCAAGTTGTTTATGTGAAGTCTAGTTTTACCTGGTTAGCTCGTTATAAGAAACTCAACTTGTTTCTGTGAAGTCTAGTTTTTCAAGTGAACTACCTTGTAGCTCTGCTCTGTTTGTTTCTCTGCAGAACAACGATGGTTCTCAGAAGATTTCCGGAGATGTTCTCAAGGACCTGTACAAGTCCTTTGTTGCTGAGTACCCAATTGTGTCCATCGAGGACCCCTTTGACCAAGATGACTGGGAGCACTATGCTAAGATGACCGAGTGTGGAAACGAGGTTCAGATTGTCGGTGATGACTTGTTGGTCACCAACCCAAAGGCGTGTTTGTGAAATAACCAGATGTTTCTATCCAGATGTTCTTACCAGTTCCTATCTGTTTTCGTTAGAATTCTCTCTTATACTTTTTAATTTCTTTTCCAGAGAGTTGCAAAGGCTATCGCAGAAAAGTCTTGCAATGCTCTTCTTTTGAAGGTAACATCACTCATTATTTTCCATTTAGATCAATTAGAATTTTAAAGTCCCAAAACCGTGACTAAATATATATATATTTGGTGAACAGGTTAACCAAAATGATTATTTGTCTTTAAAAAGAATCAAGAGTTTGATTTGAGTTTAAACATCGCAAACCTGTGGAGCAATACTAGAAGTGCAGCAGCCTTTTTGAAGCAAAGTGGGTCTCCTTTATGACGGAGAAGATCAGATTTGAGTTTGGTCGTTTTGCTCAGTTACTTTTGCATTTTTCTACTCTTTGTTAGTTTTGCTCTCATTTCTTGAACACTTTTTTGGGGAGACTTGTCATTTCTGTATGAGAACCTGAGGTAGCTCTGCCTTTTAGTGTGTCTACTTCTTTTATAATCTAGTTTCGGATTTACTATTGATTACTCGTTTAAATTAACTCCTCTTAACTCAGACGCGTGCGAAGTTTTCAAAGGAAAGTTTTTGTTGTAATCCGTTAGTTAACAAGGCTTATCTAAATATTGTATGTAGACTTCTTAAACAGATTTCATTTTCAAACTTCTTAAATATACTTATCAAATTGACTTTTTGAATAGACTTCTCAAACACATAAAACACAACAACATCTCATGTTCGATACCCATATAATAAGGCTTATCTAAGTATTTTACATACTCTTCTTAAATATACTTCTTTTTTAGACTTCCTAACTAGACTTCTAAAACGGATTTCGTTAGCAGACTTCGTTTGAAAATGATAAAACACAATAACATTACAGGTTCGATACCCATAGCAAGGTTTTATCTAAGTATTGTACATATACTTCTTAAATAGACTTTTAAAACAGACTTCGTAAGCAGACTTCCATTGAAAATGATAAAACACAACAACATTACAGGTTTGATACCTATATAACAAGGCTTTATCTAAGTATTGTACATAGACTTCTTAAATAGACTTCTTTTTCAGACTTATTAAATAGATTTATAAAACAGACTTCGTAAGCAGACTTCCTTTGAAAATGATAAAACACAACAACATTACAGGTTCGGTACTCATATAACAAGGGTTATCTAAGTATTATACATAGACTTCTTAAATAAACTTCTTTTTCAGACTTCTTAAACAGACTTCCTTTGAAGTAGACTTCTAAACGAAGTCTGCTACAAATAAACTAAATGCCTAAAAATACAAGAAAATTAATTAAAGCTTAACTATAACAAACAAACATATCAAACTCATACATAAGCAAGACCAATAAATAACACAAACGTAAGAGTCAAATCATTATTTTTATTTGTTACAAATTTCAGATAAATGAATTTTATAAAAAATTGATGTCGCAAACTGAAAACGAAGTCTACTAAGTAGACTTCTTAACGAAGTCTGCTACTAATAAGCTAAATGCCTAAAAACATAAGAAATTAATTTAAGCTTAACTATAACAGACAAGCATGGCAAACTCATACATAACCAAGACCAATAAATAACACAAACTCACGAGTCAAATAATCATTTTTATTTGTTACAAATTTCAGATAAATGAATTTTATAAAAAATTCATGTCGAACACTAACAAAGAAGACTACTTTCTTAGACTTCTTTAAGAAGTCTGCGTTTAATCTGTCTCTTATACACATCTAGATGTGTATAAGAGACAGCTACTATAGTAGCCAACATAAGAAGTCTACTATAGTAGCAAACATATGAAGTCTCCTTTTTAGGTTACTTTTGCAATTGAAAAAAATTAGTAGACTTCTCCGAGAAGTCTCCCTTACGTGGAGAAGTCTCCTATGAAAAGTAGACTTCTTGGAGGTTAGTTTTGCAATTGAAAAATTGTGTTGTACTTTCTGTACTTTTCGGATGAGACTTCTCCACGTAAGCGAGACTTCTTGCAGGTTTCTCCTATGAAAAGTAGACTTCTTGGAGGTTAGTTTTGCAATTGAAAAATTGTGTTGTACTTTCTGTACTTTTCGAAAAAGACTTCTCAAAGAAAAAAAGAATTCTTGAAGGTTAGTTTTGCAATTGATCAAGTTTGACTTTTCAAGTAGACTTCCCCACTCCAAACGAAGTCTAAA
This sequence comes from Alliaria petiolata, assembly GCA_020283515.1. NCBI lineage: Eukaryota > Viridiplantae > Streptophyta > Magnoliopsida > Brassicales > Brassicaceae > Alliaria > Alliaria petiolata. The sequence continues at coordinate 8,591,310 of JAHZTW010000005.1, forward strand.
ATGGGTTAGTTTTGGGGTTGACCAAACATTTAGTTATTTAATTATGAGACTTCGTAGAGAAGTCTGCGAGGAGAGTAGACTTCTCTATGTAGTCTCGTAATTAAATAATATTTTCGTCACCCTAAAATTAGCCTCTCAAGTCTACTTAAGAAGTCTGTAAAAAAGTCAAACATTGGTCAATTGCAAAACTAACCTCTCTTTTCTACATACTTTTTGAGTAGACTTCGTTAAAAAGTCTTCGTTTTGATCAATTGCAAAACTAACCTTTTCTCAAGAAGTCTCCTTGAGAAGTCTACGCCAGTTTTTTTGTTCTCAAAGAATGGCGCAGACTTCAACACGAAGTCTACTATCAGAAATTGGAACACGCGGTCAATTGCAAAATTAACATGTGCGTTGACCATCAGACTTCTTGGAGAAGTCTACTCGGAGAAGTCTACTCGGAGGAGACTTCTCCAAGAAGTCTGCTATCGCGGCACATATCAGAAAAATAACGAAAATCAACTGGAAAAATTACCTAGAAGTGGCCTTTAGCTTCTTCGACCGCCGAGAACTTCGATTCTAGCCACCACCAAAGAAGCCCAATCGCTATGCACGACCAAATCACCGGATATGGCAATATCTTAGAACTTCAAGTTTGGAAAAGGTAAATTAGAGAGTTTTTGGGATGAAAATGGAGAGAAAAGTGAAAAATATAAGGTTATGAGAGGAGATAATGAGCTTAAAGAGCTCAAAAATTTGTTGTAGAAGCTTTAAAAGTTTCAAATGTGTTGAAAATGGCGGTTGGGTGAATTGATGATGATGACATTTTCGTGAATAAGTGAGGAGGATGAAGATTGTTTTGTCTTTTGGATTTTCGAAATAAATAAAAAAAAACTAAAAAACAATGGCAATTTCGTGAATAAGTGGAAATGACAGTAGTGGTTTTGGAAGAAAGTGGTTAGTGTTGAAAATGGTGAAAGTGTAGGTTACCTTTACAATTGAGCAAGTGTTTTAGATTAGTTGTGAAAGAAGCCCTAAAAAAATGCTACCAATCTATTTTAACCAAACTTATAATTCATTTTTTTTTTCTCGTGAACGTTAATAATTCATATTTTAAATACAAATTTACCATATAAATTTAATGTTTTTACATATATTATTTACTACAAGTTATATCAAATTATAACATTAACGTAATTTAACTTTAAAAATATGTCAACAATCGGAACCTAAAACATATTCAATGGTCATGTCCCTCAACTGCCTACTTGTTTGATCAACATGTTACGTCATTTAAAAAAAAACTAGTGAAATGTTTTTTGTCTCCATTCAAAAGTAATAATTACTATATGATATTCTCAAATATTATACCTAACATAATTAGAGTAATTGCATCTCGTGGTACGTAATGATGTTGATATTAGTTATACAACATCAACCACTATTCATCACTTCCTGTTCAATATCCAATTACTCTTATATCCCTATTCCCGTTTACATAGCAATTCAACTCTACGCAAATTAGTGGGACCTACTAGAGTAAATTTCTTAAGCTCATAGCCAACCATAACCACAAATCCGATGTAATCGCAGAGAATTTGTGTTACTTTAACTCTTTTTCCTCTATCGTTTTTACGCACCAAATCCCTTTTTTCTCTGCCGATTTCGTCGATTGGCGATCGATTTCTGTAAAAATATATGTATCCAGTCTCTTAACCCAGTTGATGTTCGATTTCGAATTCACTTTCTATTGTATTGAGTGATGAAGGATCGAGAAGGAAGAAGAAAAAAAAGGAGGACAAGAAGAAGTACATGTGGAGGTGAAGTTTGATTATGGTGTTGTGATAATGATGGTGGTGGTGATGGTGGCGACAGTCACGGTGGTGATGGCGATGTCGACGGCAAAACGGTTGTGATGATAACGCTAGCGACGGTAACTATGTTGGCGATAATGATAAAAGTAATTGTGAAAATAAAACAATAACAAAGTTAAGTAAATTGTTATTGGTATAACTTTGTATAATTTTGTTAAGTTAACAAAGTTAACCAAACAATAATATATATTTTTCTAATATGATAACTTGTTAACACGATAATTTTTATATTTTATATTTTATATATGTTTATTGATGTGATAACTGGTTTAACACGTTATTTTATATGATATGCTAACTGATTTAATATGTTAATTCATATTAAAAGTGTTAAAGAAGCGGTTAACAAATACATTTACCCCCATAATTCGGTTATCGGCGTCCCAAAATATTGCGGATATTTTTCACAATATTTGCATTTAATGTTATGTCTATTTTCTCTCTATAAACTAATGCTTGCGGCTTTCAAGTGGTTGGAAACAAAGTAGGGGTATAATAGGCTACAATGGACAATGAAAATACAGTCAAACTAATTTAAGATTATCAGTTACTACTTTTTTAATTAAACGGTCAACTGTGTATATTAATTAAATTCACCCACATAATTATTACTACATGATATCACAAAATTTAATTTTCACACCGCTAGAGAGAGAAAGTTTCTCTTCTCTCCTCTTCTGTTTATATATGTGTTTTTTGGGTTTCTATCGGTTCCTGGGTTTTAAATTTGTCTCCAAAGTTTCTTTTTCTATGTTTTCTTGCTTGTGGGTTCGATGATTAGAGTTGGGTGAGGTATCTTTCTTGGGATTGGTCTTTTGGATGGTTTTCTGTTGCAGGAGCACCTATAAGCTCTTTCCTTTTGCCTTTTAGTTTTAAGGGTTGGTTCTTGGCGCTGCAAGGATTTGGTTCGTCAAATATTCTATTGCGAACAAGTAACTAGCTCTTGGTCGGTCGGTCGCTGAGGCTAGTGAGCGAGTGTCCGCGTGCAAGAGTTGTGGTTCTTTTTAGGCTTATTCCTAGTCGGTGTTCAAGGTTTCACCTTCTTTTTAGCTCTTGGTCAGTCGGTCGTTGAGGCTAGTGAGCGAGTGTTCACGTGTAAGAGTTGTGGTTCTTTTTTAGGCTTATTCTTGTCGAAGTTCTGCTTTTGTTCATGTCGGAGTTGCTGCTGGTTAGAGCGCGTTTGTAGGCCTTCTCGTCGGGTTAGTGGAGTTTCCTCTCGTGGCTCTTCGTTTCTCGCCTCTTCTCTTTGACGTTTGATACAAAAGTTTTCACCCTATAAAAACTACCACACGTGCACAACATATTTAGGGATAAAATTCACAAATTTCAAGAGTCACAGTACGATTCTTTAGATTAAAACTAAGCTAAGACAAAGGTATGGTTTGTTGGTAGCAATGTAGAACGAAAATAGCAAGTAAAACGATGTAAATATCAATTAAACGAAGGGATAGGTCAAGGGCAATTTGCAAGAATTCAGAGATCATGAATCAAACAATTATTCATGGAATGGATTATGAACCGTTCTAGAACTCAAAACACAATTGTAAAATCAATCCACCGTTGTGGTATCAATTAATATATCTAGCAACATAAGATTCTTAACTGTCGTTTGAACTTACAATTCCAAACAAGCATTAGCGAGCATGTTCAATTTTTTCACGGAGTGCCTTAGCATCAGCTTTCGTTGGCTAAGGACAATCCGCTCACTTATGTTCTATCAAGCAATCTATAACACTTTTGATGAATAGATTAAACCCTAAATAATAGACGAAGTGATCAGTTCAGTCTAAGCAAATAGCACAACGATAGATGAGGACAACATATGATAAATCCTTATCGATGTCTAACTCAATGATTCATAAATTTCCTTGAAACTCTAAACCTAACTATAAGATTACTCAGACATAATTGCAGAGAAACAGCAAACAGATGAAGAAAAACTGATAATCAATCAAATAGAAATCTAAAGGGGTTCATAAGTCTTTTTAGAAATGTAGTTAGAGATTTGTCTCCCTCAAGCTTACAAAACCTCAAAAGTATGAATAGAATAGAAAGCCCTGCCTAAACAATGTCTAAAAATAAGTAAAGAAAGGTCTAATCACGTTTTTCGTCGAAATCCTTTCAAAACCGAGTCAAAATGGTCCTTCAAGTGTCAATGCAAAGTGGTTACTTTCAAGAAGAGCTCATAGTTTCACCAATGTTTTGACTCAATAAAACAACTTGGACTGACTCAAGAAAAACATTAAAATGACTCAAGAGAAATCAAAAGAAAGAAAATTGTGTTAGTTAGGGATGAACTTCCTCCATAAGACTTAAATCACACTGTCTCTAGTGTGAAGAAAGAGAGAAAAGGATGGTAAGGATGAAGAAACAAGTAAGGGATGAGAGAACTTACATGTTTATGGTCGAATGGGAGGTGATGGTGGGTTTGAGAGTGCTAGAAACAGAAAGAGTACAAAACTTTGAGTGGAATTCACACAAAAATCATCAAAATCCGTTAAGAACTGAAGATTTTAGAGCTTTGTGAAATTTCTTCCCAACGAGTCACGAGGGCGTTGGATATGTCGTTTCACTATTCACATATTAACGGTTTAGTACCCGTCGGATTTGTTTTTTTATGATTACTAAAATTAAAAGTTAGCAAATAAAGGGCAAACAGAAATATGTACACTTACCGGTGGATTACCTCCCACTAAGCGCTTGTTTATAGTCATTAGCTTGACTTGGGATGCCAAAGTTAGTCAGGTTGAGCATGAGAGCTTGTTTCCAAATAAACTCCATATTCAGACATAAATAGCTTCAAAACTCTGCTCAACAATTCTTTCACAGTATCTTGTCCTTTCTCCTTCATCTTCAGGTGTAAGAATTGCCCTAAACTTAGAGAAAGGCTTTGAGATTCTTTTGCACTTCACCTTATACTCAATTGCGTTTTCATCACAGCTCTGAGGTATCAAGGTCACTTGAGGATCTCCATTGATCCTTTTGCTCTTCACTCTCCCATTCACTTTTGCCTTTTTAGTGGCTTCCTTTGTGATCATGTGAGGATTTCCACCCATGACTTCATCAGTTTCTCCTGAGAAACAACTGCTAGCTTATCTCTTGTGACCACAGTAATGGAAGAGACGTGTTTGGTAGATCTACTAGTAGGGATGACCTTGTAGAAAACTCTTTTGGCAATGTTAGAGAATGAGATCCTCTTATTAGTCATATCTACAATCGCACCCATTATAGCCATGAATGGTCTCCCAAGAATCAAAGACATATCAGAGTTCTTGCTCATCTGCACAACCTGGAAATCAGTAGGTACTAGACAATTTCCCACTTCCACAAGTAAGTTTAGAATCGTACCATATGGAGTTGTGATGGAAGAGTAGACAAATTTGAGAATCATCTGAGGAGGGTTCATGTTAGCTATTCCCAACTTCTCTGCGATATCCTTTGACATGAGATTCACACTAGACCCAGAATCACATAGAGCTTGTTCAAACTCAACTCCTACATTGGAGCATGGAACAACAAACTTCCCAGGGTCTTCTACCTTAAGCAATCGCTTCATTGGGGTTGGTGTACTCCTTGCTTTGGTAAAGAGTTCCTCAATCTTTTCAAGGCTTTCTCTGCAGGAACTAAAGAAATTACACAAGGGATAACTCTCCCAAACTTCAACAAATGAGATTGTACGAGAGATCTTTTTCACCGTTTTGTTAAAACCAGCCAACTTCTCTTCACTAATAGGCTTCCTAAGGTGTTTGGGTGGGACTGGGTATGGTACCTTAGGAGTGTATGGCGGTGGAGTTGTGTAAATGGATATCTCATCTGAACCATTAACAGTCTGAGCAGTCTGTTGTGCGTCCAACTTCTCCATCAACTCTGGTGTAATCTATATCACCTCATGACTCATCACTGCATTACAGTGATCTTTGGGGTTTGTCTCAACTCTTCCTGGAAGATTTCCTGGTTATCACTTGGTAGCTTCTGCAATCTGAACAACCTGACTATCTAGATTTTTCACATGAGCACTGCCAGCTTCGTACTTGGTGTTGAGATCATTGTACATGTTGTCCATCTTGACATTGATCTCATTAGTAGACTTATGTTGGTTGAGCAGGAGCTGCTGCATAAGGACTTTGAGTTCGTCATTCGTGTAGCTCGCATGGGCTTGGAATGGGGTTGGTGTTGTCGTTTGGAAGGTGTTGAATGGTTGTTTCTGTTGAAATCCACCCTGAAATCCATTCTGATTGAGACCAATGTTTTGCACATACCCCTGTCCATTCATAAAGTTTACTTCATGTTGCACATCAGTCTCATATGTAGCAAAGTTCATTGCATCTGCTCCATCTTCACATAGCTGCACATATCTGTGATTTGCCTTCAACAACAGATTCACCTATGAATCCAACTCATCAATCTTCTGCGACTTAACACTACTGACACGTTTAGACCGATCATACTTTGGACATCGATTATTAGAACTTGCAGCCAAGTTCTCTATCAATTGGTATGCTCATGCAATGCTCTTGGTCATAAAGTCTCCATTGCTTGCAGCATTGAGATTATTATTGCAATCTCATTCAACTCCATCGTAGAAGATGCTGAGAAGCTCCTCATCTGGGTACCCATGATGAGAACACTCTCTGCAGTACTCTTTGAATCTCTCCCCAACTCACAGAAAGACTCTCTTGAATGTTGCTGGAAAGTAGTGATCTTGTTCCTCAATGAAGCTGTTTTGGACTTGGTGTAGAAGTGATCCAAGAAAGCAGCACTTCATTTATCCCAAGTCTACAGTGATCCAGGAGGTACTGACTTAAGCCACCTTCGCGCCTTATCTTCTAAGGGGAAAGTGAAGAGTTTGCACAGCAGGTACCCCATTTGACTTGGTAGTGCTGCAAATCTCTTCAAAGTTTTCCACGTGATCCACTAGGTTTTCAGCAGGAAACCCATGGAACATGTGGCGCTCTACCAAAGCAAACAGCTGCGGTTTGATCTCATAATTTGCCTTTGCAATAGGTGGTTACAGATTGCAGCTATGTTCTGGTAGAAAGTGTGAGGGGTATCTTCAATAGCACGATGTTGTTGCTGCAACTGTTGCTGCTATTGTTGCTGTTGCAGGAGGTGTTGCAACTGCTGTTGCAAGAGGTGTTGCAACTGCTGTTGGACGTTTTGGAGTTCCACAGCTGTAGCAGCCTGAGCATCAGCGAGCGCCTGGTTATCGAGATTATCACAAATTGTGGCTTGATTCGACTTCTTTTTTCTTGTCTTGTTGTTAGTTCTTTCTGCTCTTGCGAGTTCTTTGTTGTTGAGATTTAGGAGGTTGTTAGAGCCTTCACTTCTTCTTTGCATACACCTGAAACACAAAAGAGACAAGACTTGTCAGCAAATCTTAGATTCGAAGGTAACACAATTGGAACTTGGCAGGCGCCAAGAACTTGATTCATAAATTTTAACCCTATAAAAGCTACCGCAAGTGCACAGCAAATGTTGTAATATTTAGGGATCAAATCCATAAATTCCAAGAGTCACACTACGATTCTTTAGATTAAAACTAAGTTAAGACAAATATATGATTTGTTGGTAGCAATGTGGAACGAAATAGCAAGTAAAACGATGTAAATATCAATTAAACAAAGCACTGGGTCAAGGGCAATTCGCAGAAATTCAGAGATCATGAATCAGACAATTATTTAGAGAACAGATAAACACAGTCTTGAACTAAAAAACGAGTGTATAACCAATCTACCGTCGTAGTATCAATTACTTTATCTAGAACCCTAAGATTCTAAACTGTCATTTGAACTTAGAATTCCAAACAAGCATTAGCGAGCAAGTTCAATTTGTTCAAAGATTGCCTTAGCATAGCTTTCGTTGTCTAAGGACAATCCGCTCACGTATGTTCTATCAAGCAATCTATAACCCTTTTGATGAATAGATTAAACCATAAATCAAAGACTAAGTGATCAATTCAGTCTAAGCAATGAACACATAGATAGGTAAAGACAACATATGATAATTCCTATTTATGTCTAATTCAATGATTCATAAATTCTCTTGAAACCATAAACCTAACTATAATAATTGCATGGAAACAACAAAGAGATGAAAAAAAAACTCAAAATCAATAAAATAGAAATCCAAAAGGGTTTAGAAATCTTATAAGAGATGTAGAGTCAGAGATTCGTCTTCCCGAAATTTACAAAACACAAAACCTCAAAAATATGAATAGAATAGAAAGCCTTGCCTAAACAATGGCTAAAAATAAGTATATATAGGTATAATCACGTTCTTGGTTGAAATCCTTCCAAATTCTTTCATTTTTCTCCTTTAATGAACCGGTCAGTTTGGACAGTTTTCACGAAAATTAGCATAACTTCAGATCGCAACGTTGGATCGACTTCAAACAACTTTCAAATGAAAACTAACTCAAAGAACTAGTTCGTGTTCAATCCATTTGCACCCATAATGACTCATTTTCTTCCAAAATGATGTAAAACTTGAAAAGACTCGAAAAAGGACTAAATGATTTTAAAAACACACATTGACTCGAAAAACAATTGAAAACCTAAGGTTAGAATGCATCAAAAACGCAATATATCAACGTTTCTAGGATTCTAATGACCTTGGTGGGTTTTATTCGATTCCAGAGGCTCAGTTTTAGTTCTTAATTTCATTTATTTTATCCTTTTTAGACGGTTTTAGCTTTGTTTTTTCTGTATTAGTCTTTACTTTCCAATGTTCGAGATGTTGTTTATAGGATGTTCATTCGTTGTGAAAATTGCTTGTTTTGTGTTAGGCATTATATTCGATTACATATTCCTTTTTGTATTCCACTTTGATCTTGTAATGATATTCAAATGAGCAAATTTTTTTTTTTTGCAACATGATATTGATTACATGTTGATTAACTTTCTTATAATTGTAGTAATAAGTATTTCTTCCGTTTTTTATTAGAAGATGTTTAAGAGAGTATTTTTTTGTTTTAAAATAGTTGATGTTCTCAAATTTCTATGTAAAAATTAATTGTATTTTGTTGTTTTGACTGTTTGAATTCTGAATCCTATTTTTGTATTGGTTGAACTGTTTTGGAATTGACAAAAAAACATGTTTTATTTTGAGAAAATAAGAAATTAGTTAATTTTTTAATCTGCGTGAAAATCTCTAAAATATCATATAATAAAAAACGGAGAAAGTATTACCAATGGAGGGGGCATTTGACATAAGAAAAATTTACTTAAGGAAATTTATGATTCTGTTAGTTAATTTAGAAATTTAAGGATCGGTTCTTAATGCCACGTGTCGCACTCCTTCTTCGATTTCTCTCTTTCTTCTTCTTCCGGTGCTGCTGCTGCTGCGGCGTCGGCGTCGACATCGGGATCGTCGTCTTCTCCGGCGAGCTTCGTCTTCCTTCAACGGCCACCCGAATCAAACCGATTCTCAGATCGTGTTTGCTTCACTGAATCGAATTGGGTTCTGATTCCTCTATCCGTTGTGATGGTTCTCATCGGTATCCTCTGATACTTTGGTGCCAATTTCATCCCGCCGAGATCATTCCGCACTCGGAGATCATACTACAGCAACGAGGTACGGTCTTCTATGATCTGCTCTTTTGGCTTCTCCTGATTTCTGATTTGAGAAATTAAATTTCTTTTGTGACTCTTGCAAGTTGTGTGATTCTTCAAAGCTTGATTGTGTTGTGGATACGTACATCGGTACATAGAGTTCTCTAAGTCTATCGTCATTCTTTTGTCACCTCTTTGATTTGATTTAGGGAAATTAGAGTGATCTATGTGGGGTTTATCACGTTTCAGATTAGTGCTGGAATTCTGACAACGACTCATTGTTAGAAGTTACATTGGTGGCTTCTTGTCTTTACCTATTGCACGGGTTTATCTCTCCTAACTACCAAGATCTCGTTCAAGTCTTGCTTGTCCACACTAGGGTATGACCTTAGTATGATGTACTTGAAATGCCAACATGCGGAAATAATATATCATCGGAAATTTATAAAATTACTGTTGTGCTTTGAGATATTGTGTTCTTCTGCGTTGTGATTCGTTGATCTGATTCTTATTATTTCTCATCTAGGTTGATGTGTTTATAGACAGTGCTTTTGGAGCGGTTCACATTGCTGTGAGATCTTTAAGAGAGAAGTTGCCCTATCGGCGAACTGACCTACCAAAAAAGTTAGGTGCGAGTTCTGTTTAGCATAGTGTTTCCCTATTTACTGTCTGTAACTCACATCAAGGTTTATGTATCCTGCAGTTGCATCATTTATTTGAGGCGGAAAGTGACTCATTCCTTGATGAGGTTGCAAGTGCAGGAAATTTGCATTTAGCCAAAACTATTGCCTCAGAGGTTAGTCCTAATAAGGAGTTCTGCTCTAAAATTGATAGGATGGTTTCCTTCTTGATTTGAAAGGCTTTACCACTGGTTTAACGCTGCTACTTATGAAGATTCCATACAAATTGACAATCTTGCGGGTTTCAATGCTTTGTAACATATAACTAGTCGTAGATCAAGCCTCACTGCAAAAGACTCATGCTGGTTTAGTGATATCAGCTCCACTTTAGATTCCAAACCTGCAGTTTCCTCAATGGCATATGTTGTTAAAATGACATTTTGTACTTTTATTTTACTCAGTTTTCTCCAGGAATGTTATATTTGTGAAGTTAGTGTTGACCTATTTAGTGGTGCTATATCTTTAATATAGGTTCTTGAATTGTTGAGGCCTGGCCTTTCGAAAGCTTCCAAGGCTAGTGTTTCACCTGACTATCCAATGGGTTTTGTGCTACTTAACGCTATGCGCTTGGCTGACGTGCACACGGATGACTCAAATTTACGACCTTTTTTCACCAAACATTTTGTAAGTATTGAATACACCCCTGCCTCTGCAAAAGTGTCTCGCTTTATGTTCTTGTTTTGGCACATACGATTCTCTATCCAGGATACAGTTTTCAAACTTTCATTTCTCTGGCTATATCTAACTGCAGTACTCAAATTCTGTGATTTTGGTTGGTTTTTGGATTGTTTTTTTTTGTCACCTCTATGCTTCCATTCTTGCTTTTTTGGCCAGAAACATTTTGGTTGATTTTTTTTTTTAAGAATCCCATTAGGGATTTTACCATTGGAGCATAGAAAATAAAATTATCTTAACAAAGGTTCTTATAATAAACTTTATAGTTAAATATTAAGTAAGAACCCAATAAGGGGTTCTTCCATTGAACATGCTCTTATGCCCTCGTTACTCTAATTTGATTGCCCCCCATTTATTGTTTATTTTATTTATTACTTCCAAAATTTTAACAATTTCTAACTCATTCTTTATCTATCAAATTTAAAATTATTAACAAATCAAAATCCTTTTTAAAAAAAGTTTTGACTTTTTTCTTCTTCTTTATATGTATTTTGTGTCTTTCATTTTTCTTCTTATTTTACTCCTCATTTTTTTATTTTTTTTCCATTTATCTATAATTTTTTATTTTACTTTTATTTTATTTTTGTTATCTTATAAACTGAATTGTATCTTTCATATTTTTTTATTGTAAATATAATGTTATGCTCTAGGTAAAAAAATGTTTCTAGATCCGCCGCTGATTTTGCTAATCATCTGAGAAAATTATACATTACAACGAGTATGTTTGTTAGAAAAGAAAGAGGGGCATGTAGTTTCAGAGTCCATATCCCTAGTGAGAGAAGCCAAGGATAAATAATAACCAAAGCTTCTTCAACACTGTGTGATTGATGTTGAATCTTGAATTGTCTTAGCTTCTTGTCTTCTAGCCGTAGAAATCCATCTCTGCCTTCTTCAGCACGCATGAAACTTTTTCAAAGAACTCTGCTTCTGTTTCCTTCACTTCCTCAATAGTCTTAGCTTCACGTTCATACGCCTGTTACAACAAAAAATCATACCTAAAATGTAACAAGAACCATACCAAATCGCTGAACTCACGTAATGATTCCAAGCTATTATCATTATTAAAAAAAACCAAACCTCTTTAAACTTCAAAAGAATCAAGTTTGAGACTGATGCTGCCATGCTGGCTTATTTGCATCCCATCTGATTAAATCATAAATTCACATTATGAGACCGAGAACTTAATCTACTCTCTTCCGAATTTCCATTGAACATACCTCACGAGCGTCAACTCATTCATGGCTCGCCACATTCCTCTCCCAACATCTTTAATTTGCTGCCTCATCTATCGCACTTCGTCTGTGCCAACTCTTTCACTATGTACTTCACTTCCTCAACATCTACATGTAGGAATTTATACTGAATTATAACGGTTTATAAAACAAATTACGAATTTACTTGCCAAGATCTCATGCAAATACTGAAATAAATCTAGAACATAGAGTTTAAATATACCTGGATATTCTGCAGCATAAAGATGAACGGTTATGGATTTAGGTTGTATAGCACTCCAAGTGCCGTGTCACTACCGGTATCCACACGCACACAAATTGGATCAGTACGGGATGCTAGTACCGTCGAGATCTCATATCTCAAATGAAACGACGAATTGTTCGTCTTTTGTCTGTTTTAGTTCTGTGTCCGATTGTAATCAAAATGTCAATCTCTTATATATATGCAATTGAACTTGCCCGCCCAGTTTAATTGGTAAGTAACAATTTTTCCGCCAAGTTTAATTAACTTGCCCGTCAAGTTTGCATTATATATGTATATCACTAGAATATGTGTATCACATATACACGTAGACTCAATGATATATATCGAACTTAACTTGATCCAATTTGCTTAGGTATGTGACCCTGTAGGATCGTATAATAATAGTAATAGACTCCGAGTCTATAAGTTATAAGCGTTTTCTAGCAAAACATCTTAATCACCTAATATTATATGATTGTCATCTTCGACGGTACAATTTTAACTAGAGTAAAGTACAAATGATTTCAGGACATTCCCAACAATCTCCCACTTGTACTGGAATCATCCATTCCTCTAATCTCTTTGTCGTTATATCTCGATCTGAGCATAAGGCAAGAAACGGTGTCATCCTTACTTAAGCTAGATCACGTTTATCGAACTTTGATTTATACTGATAAAGAAAAACAAACGATTGACATTCAAACTGTTTGAGCACGGCCATGCATATCTCAGTACCAAATCTTCGATAGGCCCAGAGATATTTATCTCCTGTTATATAGGAGGGACAAATTCCATCTTGTTCCATGCATGATTCTTACACAATTCATAATACACCCAATCAATGTCTTTATAATCACCTTTTACGGCTGACGTTTGACAAAGTCAATGTGAACCAATCCATATGTAAGAAAACATGATGAACTCAGGTCAAAGGACTAACATGTATAGTTGTGATGAGAAACTCTTATGACACTCATATAACTATCTTCAAGAGTTCTCATAATGGGTTAGTCCGATAATGTGTTCTCTAACACATATCTATGTGATTGACTTTGATACAACATATTAATGACTTCACGAAACATAGTCATCAGTCACCTCACATACTAGTCATTCATAGTTATTAAGTCCCACGTTAATAACCTTGACTAGGGACCTAGATAATTCATATCATCTTCCACAAATAGGGTTTCATGATCAAGTCACGTACTTGATGCCTACTGCCCCCTCTTTTGTTCAGCTTCCGCCTGATTCACCCCAAACTTTCAAACTCTTGATTTTCCCCCTCGACTTTCACATTAAATGACATTCCCCCCCCCCAAACATTTTTTTTTCCAGCCCAATTTCACCTGCGAAATCAAAAACTCAGAAATCGCGTTTAGCAAACCGTGATTGCTCGGAAAAAAGTTGGGGGGGGGGGAACGTGATTAAATTTGAAAGTCACAAGAGCTTGAAAGTATTGAGTGAATCAGGCGGAAGCTGAACAATAGAGGGGGCAGCAGGCAGTCAATCATATTTTCTTTGTATGAAAAGTCTAATTCTTACTAGTGTATCTATTTCCAATTTTCATGAATAAATATGCAATAAAACAAAAAACGAAGATAAATATTCTAATATACCATAATATATATATAAGTTTTATTTCAGGAGACGTGGTAAAATTAACTTTATATCAAAAGATTAAAACAGTACTTAGTCAAGTGTTAGCCATATATTTATGCTACATTTCCTCTACAAAAACAATTAGACTTAACTACATGATTAACCACAAAGTCTACTTGACGCTAAAACTCAAATGGATTGGATTTGTTTCAGGGGATCAAAAGGAGAAGCATATATATTAACTAAGCCAAGTATGCTACGTTTTCTTAAAAAATATAATTAAACTTAACTACATGATTACCCACAAAGCCTACTTGATGCTAAAACTGAAGTGGATTGGGTTTGTTGTAAGGGATCAAAAGGAGAAATAGAGGTATTAACTAAGCCAAATATGCTACGTTTTCTTTACAAATACAAGTAGACTTAACTACATTATTAATATATATATATATATATATATCTAATGTATTTTTAATATACCATAATATATTTGTAATTTAGTTTAATTGTATTTGTAAAAGAAACATAGCATATTTGGCTAACACTTCATTAAGTAATGTCTGAATCTTGTGATAGAAAGTTGATTTTACCACACCTCATTAAAAATACATTAGATATATATATATATATATATATATATACTAGAATAGGACCCGCATATATGCGGATTTTTAATAAAATATTTTAAACCCGTAAAAATAAATTAAAAACAAAATCGAATAATCTGTAAGGAATTTTTTTTTACTTTTATTAATATTTTCACATATATATGTTTTAATACTATTATATGAATTATATTTATTTTGAATGCTTTATATATATATATATTTTTTTTTTTATAATAAAATTTATTTTATTAATATTTACTTAATATATATATATATTTATTCTAAAATAATTTAGTTATTGATTAACTTGGCACATGTCACGATCATATTTATATATATATAGATATATTTATTCTAAACTTTTGACGAATTAATTATCCTACTTTTATTATAATTAGATTTATCATAATTAAAATCTAGATTAGGATCCGCGTATTATAATAATAAAATTTAAAACTCGTTAAAATATTTTTTTAAGAAAATAGAAAGCAAAATCTGACCATTACTAAAAAAATATATTAAAAACACAAAATCTAAACCTAAAAGTTATTTATTTATTTTAATTCTCATTTATTTTAAATTAAAATATTCAAAACATAGAATCTGTTGCGGATCTTAAGCAACATTAACCCTACTTGTCATATACTTCACACACTTTATCAACTATTGTTTTCTGTTACGCTACGTTAATATTTAATTTGGGTCATTCGAATATGTTAAGGATCTTTCCATTAACTCTCTTCAAGTAAATAAAATCTCTATTTATCTTCACATTCATCTCTCTTATATGACCTCTCTACTCTCTAGAGAAATTATGCTTCTTAATACTCGTATCAAAAGCATCTCTACATGATTCTTGATATCATCTTCCCCATTGATCTCAACATCGTCTAATGTCATATCATTAGCATATATAATTTTTTTTTTCTAATTAAAATATATCCTAGTTAATATAATTAACTTTTTCTTTTTGTTTTTATTTTTCTTTTGAAATATATCCTTTTGTTTTTATTTTCTTTTCTTAAATTGAAATATATTCTAGTTAATTTTATTTTACTTTTGTAATCTAAATCAATAATTTTGACTCTTTTTTTTTGCAAATTCCTTTTTTCTTTAAAAATAATATTTTACTGAGATACGTATCGAATCGATACAGTGATTTAGTTCACACAATATGATATAATGTATTAAGATACATCGTCTAATGTCATTTCTTAGCAGCTAAAAGTTTTTTTTTAATTGAAATATATCCTAGTAAATCAAAGTTACTTTTGTTTTTAATTTTTTTTTTTTTGTTTCTCTCGTATATGATCTCTCTGCTCTCTAGAGAATTTAAGCTTCTCAAGACTCGCATCAAAAGCTTCTCTACATGATTCTTGCTATCATCCTCCTCATTGAGCTCATCATCGTCTAACGTCATATCTTTAACATCTCAAATTTCCATTTTTAATTGAAATATATCATAGTTAATCTAATTTTTTTATATATTTCTTTTCTTAAATTGAAATAAATATTTTTATTTTATATTCTTTTTCTTAAATTGTAATACATCCTTGTTGCTTTTATTTTACTATTGTAATCTAAATCGATAAATTTGACGTTTTTATTTTTTAAACCTTAGCTAAACAACCGAATAACCAAAATGGTTAAATCTTTTCTAACAATTAAAAACATAAATAAAATCTTAAATGAATAACATAAAAGAAACTTATTATTTACCGTTTAGATTTTTTGATAAAAGAAACTTATTATTTACCTTTTTTATTTTCCTTTTAATATTAGTAATTGATCATACAATTTCTTTAATTTAAATGAAAAACATAAAAGAAACTTATTTTTTTTTTCTTAAATTTCTTTTTTACCTTTTCAATTATTTATTTTTCATTTGGTATTAGCAATTGAAAAAGAAACTTATTTTCCTTTTCTATTTTTAAAACTAATTTTTTGATTTTCCTTTTAGTATTAGTAATTGATCATATAATTTCCTTAATTTAAATGAAAAACATTAAAAACCTTATTTTCCTTTTTCTTAATTTTATTATTTACCTTTTCGATTTTTTTTTGTATTAGTAATTAAAAAAGATACTTATTTTCCCTTTTTATTTTAAAACTAAATTTTAAATTTGTGTAAACATTATGTTACAATCTAATTGGTTGAATTTTTTTAACACGTGTCAAAATCTAATCGTTTAACTTGACACATGTCACGATCATGTTAAAAACTAACTTTGATGCATCCTACTTTATATAATAAGATATATAATAATAATAATACTAATTTTTTGATTTTCCTTTTATTATTAGTAATTGATCATACAATTTCATTAATTTAAATTAAAAACATAAAAAAACTTATTTTCTTTTTCTTAATTTTCTTATTTAATTTTCTATTTTTTTCCTTTTTGTATTATTAATGGATTTCTAAACATTATGTTAAAATCCAATTGGTTGAATGTTTTTAACACGTGTCAAAATCTTATCGATTAACTTGACACGTGTCACGATCATGTTAAAAACTAACTTTGATGCATCCTACTTTATATAATAAGATATATATATATATATATATATAATGTATTTTTAAAAATTGTATTTATTTTTATATATCATAATATATAAGTTTTATTTCATGAGGTGTGGTAAAATCAACTTTCTATCAAAAGATTCAGACATTACTTAGTGAAGTGTTAGCCAAATATGCTATGTTTCTTTTACAAATACAATTAAACTAAATTACAAATATATTATGGTATATTAGAATATTGTTTTTTTTTATTGTATTGCATCTTTAGTCATGAAAGCTGTAAATAGATCCACTAGTAATAACTAGACTTTTTACACACAGAAAATATGATTGACTGCCTATGGCTCCCTTTATTGTTCAGCTTTCGCTTGATTCCCCTCAAAATTTGAAGCTCTTGATTTTCCTCCCCATACTTTCACATTAATCACATTCCCCCCCCCTCCAACTTTTTTCCCGGACAATCACCGTTTGCTAAACGTGATTTCTGAACGCGATTTCTGAGTTTTTGATTTCATAGGTGGAATTGGGCAGGAAAAAAAAGTTTGGGGGGGGGGNTTTGGGGGGGGGGGGGGAATGTCATTAAATATGAAAATAGAGGGGGGAAATCAAGAGCTTTGAAGTTTGGGGTGAATCAGGCGCAAGCTGAACAATAGAGGGGGCACTAGGCAGTCAACCCATTTAATAAAGCAATTAAATAACACTTAAACAAATTTCATTAATTTGAAAATAAAATCAAATTGATGTAAACATGAACATTGTATCATATAAGAAAAATCTCCCACTAAAAATCTCCCAGAAGAAGACAGAGAAGGAGATGAAGACAGAGAAGAAGAACATAGGGAAAAGTGATTATTTTGTAGATCAAACGAAATGGAAGAAGCGAAAGGCAGAGAATGATGCTTGAGAAGAAGAAGAAGAAAATGTATGAATCAGATTCGAGCGAAAAACACAACATTAATGAGAAGAAGAGGAAAAAGAGGAGAAAGGAGAAGAAGAAGGGAAAGGAAAAGGTGATGGAAACACAGACCAAGGAAAGTTACACAGGCGAAGAGGTCAAAGATTTTGATATGGTGCTTGGTGTTTTTATGCAGAAGGGGAAAGACAACCTTAGAGACAAGGAAGACAGTACTCGGAAGGGCGATGAATCGAGCGAAACGGCGGGAACGAGGGAGCTCTTAATGGTCATTCAACAATTAGTTTCGAAAGTTGAGGCAATAAAAAATAAGATTACTAAAATGGCGGGGAAACCTGAGATACCGATTGTGGGAGGAGAAAATCACCTGGTGGAGCAAGAAGCGGGAGATGAAGAATCCAATGCAGCTGAATCAACGGTTAAAAAGGATCCGATAGGCAAGTCTCTTTTCTAGTAATAGTAACTTTGGTAAGTTACTTCGACTGCAACGTTTACTAACAGAGGGTGTTATGTTTTTTCCTTGTTTAAGTGGGATGCCATGTTGCAATTTGCTTTTGGAGATTGGACATGTTATTATAGTATGTTTTGGTATTGTACTTTTAGATGGAATGAACGCGACGGTAGACTTATAGTATGGTAGATGATATAAACTTGTCGTATTTATAAGAACACATTGACGAATTGGTAGACTTTTGTAAAATGGTCCTTCTATTTGTATCCTCCTTAGACATTTTTAACGCATAGACGACGGTTTTTAATCCTTATATAAAATTGTCATGAATTACCGTACTAATTGGGTTGTCCCCGACTGCAGTCGTGGATGTTAGAGGTGCAGGCTACATCGGATCCCGAGTTTCCGATATCAAGGGTGGTTAGAACCCCAACCTCGAAAGGAAAGAAAGTTTGAAAAATGAAAAGAGAAGTGCATGAGCCGATAGTGAAACCAAATTTCAAAGGGTATAAAAAAGGAAAAAGTTTTGAGAAAAACCAACAAAGTGACACTTCATGTAGGAGGTAAAGCAAAATTCAAGATACCACAATTGGTTGATGAAGATGATGGAGATTTTGTGAATGCTTGGATAAGCTGAATGCATTGTCGACAAACATTTACCAACAACGTACCCATCCGAAGGGGAAGGGGGCGAACCCTTGCTTCCACTCAAATCTCACCTTTTGCGGGAAGCTCCGTGGTGAGACAAATAATGGCCGGTGTAACCTCATCCTCTGCTATGTACGATCCATTTGAGGAAGTAGAGAGGAAAAAATTAGACGATTTGCTCCGTTACATCAAACAAGATTTGTAAGACCTTGTAAGCTTGTATTTCTATAATTTCTACTAATCAAAAAATCGTTCTCACTTTCCTTTATTTGGTTTTAGGGAAAACCCCTTCGATGAGTCTTATGCAGGTGTTGAATTTTACCTAACTTTGACGACACCTAAATAAATGTGGTCTACTGATAAATATGAGTGGTTGTCAAGCAAGGTATGGTAGATTTAAAAAACTAAAGTGGTAGATTTTATTGCGAGGAATTGTGGTTACATACTACTCTCATGGCTTTCCAAATCGAGAGCTTACAACATAAATCATATATTCCATTCCTTGTTGTTACATACTACTCATTTGGCTTTCCAATTTTTTTACATTTTTTAGGGTCTCGCATAATATAACAGAGACAAACAATTAAAAGTTATACTTCTTTATTAATAACATTAAAAGATTTAGAAATATTCTAACACTTAAAAAGTGTTATACAGTAAAACCTCTATAAATTAAATATTTTTTTTTATCGGGAGCTTACAACAAAAATCATATTTCATTCTACTATCCTGTTCATGGCATTACAATACTCTTGCAATTTTCGGGGTTCCTCACCGCATAACAGAGAAAATTATTGTTAGGTTGATGACATCTTCCAACTCTACGTTTGGAATTTATGCAAGCTTTGTTACATAATTCGCCACCATTACGTTGATTACAAATATTAGGTGGAGCCTCTCTTGGATGCTCAACGGTACATGGTGCAGGAGGATAAGCAGCTTCTCCTGCAATTCATAATAAAGTTAACTAAGCATTAATGAGTAACATATTATTTAAAATTTTGTTAATTTGTAAATAATATCTGCATCCTATATTAGTAAGATGACGGTTTATAGCATCTCCTGCAATTCGTAAGAGAATTAGTTAGGAACTAATGAGTAAATCTTATTTAAAATTTCGTTAATTAAAATATATACTTTATTTTTAGTTAGGTCTTAAGAGAGATATAATTTTAGAAAATTCACAATCATATGGTTTATGATTTTTCATCCTTTGATTTTTTCGCTTATAAAATTCACATTTTTATAAAGTTTAGATTTATTCATTTAAAAAATAAATAAAATTGCAACTAGAAATTCCAAACACGAACAAAAGCTAACAGTGTGTTTGTGTTTGGTATCTACTATTACCAAATAAAATTTGCTTAAAATTCCTGAAGTTATGAGTCTCATTTGAAATAAAATAAATTAAACTAGGCATATATAAAATTAAACAACAAACAACAAATAGAGACTTTTCTGAGATTCAATTGTTATAATGTGCCTAACCTGTCGAAATCAACAAGAATATCACAAAAAAAGTGATAAAACCAAGGACATTTACACTTTTCACCATGCTTGTTTTTTAAGTTTTTTTTTCTTAAGTTCTTTCCATTTATTTTTTTATGGAATAGTGACTTGTATTCTATCAAATCATCTAATTTTTGTATATAAAGAGTTTTAGTATACTACAAAAAAAAAAGTAAAACAAAAAATGTGGTACGTAAAAAATGTTTGTAAAATAGCTAAAAATGGGAGAAATAATAGAATTTTAATGGCCACATATTTCTCCGCCCCTTCTAATTTCCATCTTTAGCTAATCTCATTTTGTACTAGCAGAGAACGTGTCTATTTCCGATTAATTTGTATATATTTTTATTTATCAAAATATTATAAAATTAAATTAAATTATTATAAAAATTAGGTAATACACAAAAAATAATATGAAGTCATGGATATATTCCCATTTTATCGTCGTTAGGTAGATATCAAAATACAATACTTTCTCATTTTATCGTCGTTAGGTAGATATCAAAATAAATGTGCTATATTAGTGAAAAAAAAATTTATGAGGATCTTATTCAGAAGCATGTCACCAAAGATAAAACTCAAATTTAAAGCGTTAGAAGACATTCAAAAAATGTATGATTAATGGTTTCTAATTGCATCCCGCATAGCATCCCGCATAGTGTACATTGAGAGTCATACTTCATGGTTTATTGGTTTTACTGTGTTAACCAATAAACATCTCGTTATTACTTTTCTGCGAAAATGTTTCATCTTTGGCGAACAATTCACTTTTTATGATTATTCTTGTAGTTTCCATAATTCTGAGCCATAAAGTCTATGTGCAAATCCTCCTGGTCAGGAAATATTGTTCAATTTTGTATCTTGATTTGACTGTGTATTTACACGTAGATTCAATGATATATATCAAATTTAGTATTGGTTTTAATCCAAATTAAAGCCAACTATAACTTGATCCAATTTACTTAGGTATGTGACCCTGTAGGATCGTATAATAATAGTAATAGACTCCGAGTCTATAAGGTATAAGCATTTTCTAGCAAAACATCTTAACCACCTAATATTATACGATTGTCAACCTCGACGGTACAACTTTAACTAAAGTAAAGTACAAATGATTCAGGACATTCCCAACAATCTCCCACTTGTACTGGAATCATCCATTCCTATAATCCCTTTGTCTCTATATCTCGATCTGAGCATAAGGCAAGAAACAGAGTCATCCTTACTTAAGCTATAGCACGTTTATCGAACTTTAATTTATGCTGATAAAGAAAAACAAACGATTGAATGTTTATGCTGATAAAGAAAAACAAACGATTGACATTCAATCTGTTTGAGCACGGCCATGCATTTCGCAGTACCAAATCTTCGATAGGCTTAGAGATATTTATCTCCTGTTATATAGGAGGGACAAATTCCATCTTGTTCCATCCATGATTCTTACACAATTCATAATATACATAATCAATTTCTTTATAATCACCTTTTACGGCTGACGTTTGACAAAGTCAAAGTGAACCAATCCATATGTAAGAAAACATGATGAACTCAGGTCAAAGGATTAACCTCTATAGTTGTGATGACAAACTCTTATGACACTCATATAACTATCTCGTAGAGTTCCCATAATGGGCCAGTCTGATAATGTGTTCTCTAACACATATCTATGTGATTGACTTTGATACAACATATCAATGACTTCACGAAACATAGTCATCAGTCACCTCACATACTAGTCATTCATAGTTATTAAGTCCCACAATAATAACCTTGACTAGGGACCTAAATAATTAATATCATCTTCCACAAATAGGGTTTCATGATCAAGTCACGTACTTGATGCCTACTGTCCCCTCTATTGTTCAGCTTCCGCCTGATTCACCCCAAACTTTCAAACTCTTGATTTTCCCCCCTCGACTTTCACATTTAATGACATTTCCCCCAAACTTTTATTCCAGGCAATTCCACCTGCGAAATCAAAAACTCAGAAATCGCGTTCAGAAATCGCGTTTAGCAAACCGCGATTGCCCGAAAAAGTTGGTGGTGGTGGGGGGGGGGAACGTGATTAAATTTGAAAGTTTGGGTTGAAAAAATAAGACCTTGAAAGTTTGGGGTGAATCAGGTGGAAGCTGAACAATAGAGGGGGCATTAGGCAGTCAATCATATTTTCTTTGTATGAAAATTCTAATTCTTACTAGTGTATCTATTTCCAACTTTCATGAATAAAGATGCAATACAACAACAAAAAAACGAAGATAAATATTCTAATATACCATAATATAAATATATATATATAAGTTTTATTTCAGGAGACATGGTAAAAATTAACTTTCTTTCAAAAGATTAAGACAATACTTAGTCAAGTGTTAGCCATATATTTATGCTACATGTCCTCTACAAATACAATTAGACTTAACTACATTATTAACCACAAAGCCTACTTGATGGTAAAACTCAAGTGGATTGGATTTGTTTCAGGGGATCAAAAGGAGAAGCATATATATTAACTAAGCCAAGTATGCTACGTTTTCTTACAAAATATAATTATACTTAACTACATGATTATCCACAAAGCCTACTTGATGCTAAAACTGAAGTGGATTGGGTTTGTTGTCGGGGATCAAAAGGAGAAGTATAGGTATTAACTAAGCCAAATATGCTACGTTTTCTTTACAAATACAAGTACACTTAACTACATAATTAATATATATATATATATATATATATCTAATGTATTTTTTTAAATTGTATTTATTTTTATATATCATATTATATAAGTTTTATTTCGTCAGGTGTGGTAAAATCAACTTTCTATCAAAAGATTCAGACATTACTTAGTGAAGGGTTAGCCAAATATGCTATGTTTCTTTTACAAATATAATTAAACTAAATTACAAATACATTATGGTATATTAGAATATTTATCTTTTTTTTTATTGTATTGCATCTTTAGTCATGAAAGCTGTAAATAGATCCACTAGTAAGATTTAGACTTTTTAGACACAGAAAATATGATTGACTGCCTATGCCTCCCTTTATTGTTCAGCTTCCGCTTGATTCCCCTCAAAATTTGAAGCTCTTGATTTTCCTCCCCAGACTTTCACATTTAATCACATTCCCCCCCCAACTTTTTTCCCGGGCAATCACTGTTTGCTAAACGTGATTTCTGAACGCGATTTCTGAGATTTTGATTTCGCAGGTGGAATTGGGCAGGAAAAAAAAAGTTTGAGGGGGGGGGGAGGAGGGAATGTCATTAAATATGAAAATTGAGGGGGAAAAATCAAGAGCTTGAATGTTTGGGGTGAATCAGGCGGAAGCTGAAAAATAGAGGGGGCAGTAGGCAGTCAACCCATTTAATAAAGCAACTAAATAATACTTAAACAAATTTCATTAATTTGAAAATAAAAATCAAATTGATGTAAACATGAACATCGTATTGATATATCATGATTTTTATGGCTTTTATCCATGATATAAGTCTTATTTATAGAGTATTTTGGTCTTTTTAGAGTCCTATTAGAGTCTTTGCAGGTCCAGGTACGTTTGGAGTATAATTGGAGATTTTGAAGCATTTTGAAGCATTGTGGAACAAGCTGCTCAAAAGATGGAGTCAAGAGTGAAGTCATATGAATAGTGTCGATCGACACTGTTCACTTGTGTCGATCGACACCATTCGAGCCAAGACAAAACGAGACTTTTACAGATTTTGAAGAAAAAGGAAATTGCCCAGAAGTTTTTCTTATTTGCAAAAGTGCCATAATTCGTGTTTTAACCTTTATTTAGGGATTTCAGAGCCATTGTTTAGGCCACACACACATTATTTTAGAGAGAGATTTTTAGAGAGATTTTGGAGAGGAGAATTAGACTCCTTTAGAGCAGATTTGGAACTCCTTTGTTTCTATTGATTTCTTTTATGCAAACTATTTTATTCATGATGTTTTCTTCTTCGACCATGTCTGAGTAGTTTGCTTGTTAGGTTTAGGGTTTTTCAAAGGTGATTGATGAATTGCTAGGTTGAATTGAATTGTTAGGATAAAATCATTAGAGTTCTTCATCTCGATTTGTGTTTAATGCTTATTCTAGCTTCATGACGTAGAATTTGATATTAGGTTGATTAATAGATACGAGAGTATTATTAATTGCTTGAACTAATGTTAGATGAGCAAAATACCTATTCGCAAAGAGATTTGGTTTAGGGATTTTGTGAACAATCAAACCTGTTATTAATGCTTGTCTAAATTGATAGGATTTGCAAAGAGATTTGAAATCCTAGGGTTTAAACATAGATAATCTTCGCAGCGAGAGTTGGTTGATTTTATAATTGTGTTTCGAGTTCGAGAACAGTGCTTAATAATTCCTAACATTCTGTCTAGACCTGCAATTTGAATTCACCTAAGAATTTCCCTGAACCTAGTGTTTCGTTTCCTGAATTTACTAAGTCTTTAATTGCTTTCTGTTTTTAATTCCATCTTTCTTCTTAGTTTAATTCGTACTTAGAAATTTGTTGTGTGACTAACTCTTTCCTTGTGGATTCGATCCCTAAGTACTGCAACTGATCTCTTAATTTGAGAGAGTAGTTCTAGGGTAAATTTGAGAGCATATCACGTATCATAAAAGAAAAATCTCCCACTAAAATTAAGATCACATCTTAAGTAATGCCTACAGCTGCAGTATGACTTTCATGCTTACCCCGTGGAAGAGGCTTGGTCAAAGGATCAACAACATTTGCATCCGTTGAGACTCTTCTAATCTTCACATCTCCTCTATCAATAATATCACGAATGAGATGATATAGTCTCTCAATGTGTTTGGATTTCTGGTGTGATCAGGGTTCTTTCGCCAGAGCGGTAGCTCCATTGCTGTCACAATATATATCCACCGGACCAGAGATGCAAGGAACTACACCAAGTTCAGTAATGAACATCTTAATCCAAACATCCTATTTGCTGCTTAAGAAGCAGTGATATATTCAGCTTCCGTTGTAGAGTCTACCGCGGTGGTTTGCTTGGAGCTTTTCCAACTCAACGCTCCTCCATTAAGACAAAAGATGAAACCTGATTGTGATCGGAAATCATCTTTGTATGTCTGAAAACTTGCATTCGTATAACCTCTCACAACAAGCTCATCACTTCCTCCATAAACCAAGAACTTGTCTTTACTATTTCTCAAATATTTGAGAATAGTCTTGACCGCTGTCCAGTGACTTTCACCTGGATCCGATTGGTATCTACTCGTCATGCTTAAAGCACATGCAACATCTGGACGAGTACAAAGCATGGCATACATGATAGATCCTACTTCAGAAGCATATGGGATTCTACTCATCCGCTCTCGCTCATCATGTGTTTGCTGAGAGTAATGCCATGAGACATTGGTATAAACCCTTTCTTGGAATCATGCATATTAAATCTGTGCAAAATCATAT
Organism: Alliaria petiolata; assembly: GCA_020283515.1. NCBI lineage: Eukaryota > Viridiplantae > Streptophyta > Magnoliopsida > Brassicales > Brassicaceae > Alliaria > Alliaria petiolata. The sequence continues at coordinate 8,617,224 of JAHZTW010000005.1, forward strand.
CTATGTATGTATCTTAGCACAGTCCAATAAAACTGTTTGGTCTATCTCTATAGATTCTCATTCAAAGAACATAAGCAGCTTCACCCATATCTTTAATTGAAAAACAACTTCCTAGCCAAGTCTTTACAAAATTAAGCAAAAAAACGTCATTCCCAATGAGCAGTATGTCATTCTTAAGTTCTTTCCTTTTATTTTTTATGGAATATTGACTTGTATTCTATCTAATCATCTAATTGTTATATATAAAGAGTTTAAGTATATTCAAAAAAAAAAGTAAAACAAAAAATGTAGTGTACGTAGAAAATGTTTGTGAAATAGCTAAAAATGGGAGAAATAATAAAATTTTAATGGGCCACATATTTCTCCGCTCCCTCTAATTTGCCATCTTTAGCTAATCTCATTTTGTACTAGCAGAGAACGTGTCTATTTCCGATTAATTTGTATGTATTTTTATATCTCAAAAATTAAAAAATAATATGAAATTATTATAAAGATTAGGTAATACACAAAAAATAATATGAAGTCATGGATACATTCCCATTTTATAGTCATGAGGAATATATCAAAATAAAAGTTCCATATAAGTGAAAAAAACATTTGTCGGGAACTTATTCAAAAGCATGGCATCAAAGATAAAACTAAAATTTAAAGTGTTAGGATACATTCAAAAAATGTATGATTAATAATTTCTAATTCCATCCCGTATAGAGTACATTGAGAGTCATACTAAATGGTTCTACTGTGTTAACTAATAAACATCTCGTTATTACTTGTCTGAGAAAATGTTTCATCTTTTGGCGAACAATTCACTTTTTATGATTGTTTTTGTAATTTCCATAATTCTGAGCCATAAAGCCTATGTGCAAATCCTCCTAGTCGGGAAATCTTGTTCAATTTTGTATCTTGATTTGACTGTGTATTTACATGTTTTTTTTTGTATAACCAACCTATCAAGTGTGGTCAGAACTCCTTGGTAATTGGTATAACATAGATGATAGGTATGGCCTGAGTATTCATTTAAGGGAAAATTACTTAGATTAATTTAACTCTTATAAGATATTACTAGAGTACATTTGTACGAAGGGATACTAATTGAAAATCTTGGAAAATTGGCTAAAAACATATAACCCGAAAATATTTATGATATAATAGAAATGCCATTGAAAAAATAAAAGACAAAGTAAAGGTAAAATAAATTTACGAAACAATGAAAAAGTTTGGGTTGTCGTGGATGTTAGAGGTGCAGGCTACATCGGATCCCGAGTTTCCAATATCAAGGGTGGTTAGAACCCCAACCTCGAAAGGAAAGAAAGTTCGAAAAATGAAAAGAGAAGTGCATGAGCCGATAGTGAAACCAATTTCAAAGGGTATAAAAAAGGAAAAAGTTTTGAGAAAAACCAACAAAGTGACACTTCATGTAGGAGGTAAAGCAAAATTCAAGATACCACAATTGGTTGATGAAGATGATGGAGATTTTGTGAATGCTTGGATAAGCTGAATGCATTGTCGACAAACATTTACCAACAACGTACCCATCCGAAGGGGAAGGGGGCGAACCCTTGCTTCCACTCAAATCTCACCTTTTGCGGGAAGCTCCGTGGTGAGACAAATAATGGCCGGTGTAACCTCATCCTCTGCTATGTACGATCCATTTGAGGAAGTAGAGAGGAAAAAATTAGACGATTTGCTCCGTTACATCAAACAAGATTTGTAAGACCTTGTAAGCTTGTATTTCTATAATTTCTACTAATCAAAAAATCGTTCTCACTTTCCTTTATTTGGTTTTAGGGAAAACCCCTTCGATGAGTCTTATGCAGGTGTTGAATTTTACCTAACTTTGACGACACCTAAATAAATGTGGTCTACTGATAAATATGAGTGGTTGTCAAGCAAGGTATGGTAGATTTAAAAAACTAAAGTGGTAGATTTTATTGCGAGGAATTGTGGTTACATACTACTCTCATGGCTTTCCAAATCGAGAGCTTACAACATAAATCATATATTCCATTCCTTGTTGTTACATACTACTCATTTGGCTTTCCAATTTTTTTACATTTTTTAGGGTCTCGCATAATATAACAGAGACAAACAATTAAAAGTTATACTTCTTTATTAATAACATTAAAAGATTTAGAAATATTCTAACACTTAAAAAGTGTTATACAGTAAAACCTCTATAAATTAAATATTTTTTTTTATCGGGAGCTTACAACAAAAATCATATTTCATTCTACTATCCTGTTCATGGCATTACAATACTCTTGCAATTTTCGGGGTTCCTCACCGCATAACAGAGAAAATTATTGTTAGGTTGATGACATCTTCCAACTCTACGTTTGGAATTTATGCAAGCTTTGTTACATAATTCGCCACCATTACGTTGATTACAAATATTAGGTGGAGCCTCTCTTGGATGCTCAACGGTACATGGTGCAGGAGGATAAGCAGCTTCTCCTGCAATTCATAATAAAGTTAACTAAGCATTAATGAGTAACATATTATTTAAAATTTTGTTAATTTGTAAATAATATCTGCATCCTATATTAGTAAGATGACGGTTTATAGCATCTCCTGCAATTCGTAAGAGAATTAGTTAGGAACTAATGAGTAAATCTTATTTAAAATTTCGTTAATTAAAATATATACTTTATTTTTAGTTAGGTCTTAAGAGAGATATAATTTTAGAAAATTCACAATCATATGGTTTATGATTTTTCATCCTTTGATTTTTTCGCTTATAAAATTCACATTTTTATAAAGTTTAGATTTATTCATTTAAAAAATAAATAAAATTGCAACTAGAAATTCCAAACACGAACAAAAGCTAACAGTGTGTTTGTGTTTGGTATCTACTATTACCAAATAAAATTTGCTTAAAATTCCTGAAGTTATGAGTCTCATTTGAAATAAAATAAATTAAACTAGGCATATATAAAATTAAACAACAAACAACAAATAGAGACTTTTCTGAGATTCAATTGTTATAATGTGCCTAACCTGTCGAAATCAACAAGAATATCACAAAAAAAGTGATAAAACCAAGGACATTTACACTTTTCACCATGCTTGTTTTTTAAGTTTTTTTTTCTTAAGTTCTTTCCATTTATTTTTTTATGGAATAGTGACTTGTATTCTATCAAATCATCTAATTTTTGTATATAAAGAGTTTTAGTATACTACAAAAAAAAAAGTAAAACAAAAAATGTGGTACGTAAAAAATGTTTGTAAAATAGCTAAAAATGGGAGAAATAATAGAATTTTAATGGCCACATATTTCTCCGCCCCTTCTAATTTCCATCTTTAGCTAATCTCATTTTGTACTAGCAGAGAACGTGTCTATTTCCGATTAATTTGTATATATTTTTATTTATCAAAATATTATAAAATTAAATTAAATTATTATAAAAATTAGGTAATACACAAAAAATAATATGAAGTCATGGATATATTCCCATTTTATCGTCGTTAGGTAGATATCAAAATACAATACTTTCTCATTTTATCGTCGTTAGGTAGATATCAAAATAAATGTGCTATATTAGTGAAAAAAAATTTATGAGGATCTTATTCAGAAGCATGTTACCAAAGATAAAACTCAAATTTAAAGTGTTAGAAGACATTCAAAAAATGTATGATTAATGGTTTCTAATTGCATCCCGCATAGTGTACATTGAGAGTCATACTTCATGGTTTATTGGTTTTACTTTGTTAACCAATAAACATCTCGTTATTACTTTTCTGCGAAAATGTTTCATCTTTGGCGAACAATTCATTTTTTATGATTATTCTTGTAGTTTTCATAATTCTGAGCCATAAAGTCTATGTGCAAATCCTCAAAATATTGTTCAATTTTGTATCTTGATTTGACTGTGTATTTACACGTAGACTCAATGATATATATCAAACTTAGTATTGGTTTTAATCCAAATTAAAGCCAACTATAACTTGATCCAATTTATTTAGGTATGGGACCCACCATCAACCTTGTGGGCTTTGTAAGCTGTTTTTTTTTTTTTTTTTGTCCCTTCCCTCCCTTTTACTTTTAGTATCAAGAATTTAAATGTAATCAAATGTTTTATTCGAACAGGCGTGGATCAAACACAGCCAAGGGAACTGGGAGGAGATAGTTGATGAAAAAATGATGCAAGAGCACTCTCACCAAATGCTTAGGTGTGTCGAGATAGCGCTTTTATGTGTTCAAGAGAATCAAATAGACAGACCGAAAATGACATTTGTAGTGGCGGCTCTCGAGGACGGGTCCATCGAAATCCAAAAAGCTAAAAGACCTGGCTTTTTCATCGAGGACGATCGGAGTTCCATACCTTCTTCCTCGCATTATGGAGAATCTTCTTCTACCCCTACAACACATCGTCTCACTGACCCGATCACCCAAGTCCACCACCACACTCGCTAGTTTATGGATTTCTAAGTTTGTTTTTTATTTTTAATTTAATGAACTTTTTTTTGTTATTTACCTATTTTTGTAACGTCAATTGGTATGCTTAAACAATAAAGTAGACTATCTCTATTCTCTACAATATTATTTTAGAAGTACATTTATAAAAATACTTAGAAAAAGTCAGTTATTTACAATCAATGCCACTGGCATAAAAGATAAAAAGTGATTGGCAACATGTATAATAGGGGTTAATTCTGACCGAAAATATTGAGTCAACTCATTAACTCGAGCTAACCCAACCCATAATCAAAATGGTAAAGGACGCGGATCTTTTCATTAACTTAAATCAAACCCATGTTAATCTACTCGATAAACATAGTGGTTTAATCTATTAACTTTGTTACCTATTTTACCAATGGAGATAACCTTCTCACAATCGGAAATCACGGATGAAATCGCTACCTATCATTAACAGCAATACAAATCACGGATGAAATCGCATACAATCATTAAATGCACTCACATTTTAAGCAGCTTTCCAAAATTCGAATGTTAAATTTAGAGATTGAAAAACTTAAAATCTTAGAAAATTTCTGATATTTTAGAAAAATCATCGTGATGGAACACTTTCTAGTTTCTACCTTTCAAATAGACTTTCTACCTTTTTAACATTTTTAGATAGCAAAATACGTCAATAACAAATGATTTAAACTTCTAAAACGCTATTAACACCTAGAATATCTAGATACCTTAATCTTTAAGCCTATCAATTCATAAACGCATATATAACAAAATAAAAATCTTTACACTTAACAAAGATCCATTTTAAATACTCGAATCATTTCAGATTCTTTATACTGTATGAAATGAGAAGATTTATTTTACACCTTTTCTAGATGTTAACTACCATATCCATCCTGTTAAGATCTTATTCATAATCGCAAAACCAAAAACTTGGTCGCCAATATTAACCTAACATACTCTTCTACAAACTCTATATAAACCATTACAAAGAATATAAGAAACGCACCTCAAAGGCAAAACTTCTCCATATAGAGATTTCTCAACAGCTTCGAAAAAATTGGTGCACCTCTTCCCATTTCCTTTCTAAAAAGACGTCAAGCCTTTCAAAAACGCTTGGAGGATCCAAGTTAAAGTTCTGCATACATGGAAACAGTAGGCAGCCAAATCAAGAGAGACTTTTGAAATGTTTCTGGCCAACACTAAGGTATATTGTATCCAATCTATATAAAACATTACTGTCTGCATATTTATCTACCCTTACTAGAATATAGGTGGAACCATTAACCTCTTTTGAAATGCTTTTATGTTTGTTTAGGTTTGCTAAAAAGGATTACAAAGGTGAAGTTTACGTAATTTAGTTGATTATCAAACTAAGAGGAAAGATCAAGCCAATAGTAAAGATTATCCGAGACAGTTTCCAAAAAGTTATATTTCTGAACTTCTTGAAGCTACCAAGGTTATATATATCGTTCTCTACTCATTCTTATATGTTTTCTACAATATATATTGATGACGTTTTACTAATTTTGGTATCGTTGTTGTTTTCTTTATGTTGAAAAGATGACTAGCGAGGTTATATTGTTCTCCACTCATTCTTGATTATATTTCTACCGAGGTTTACGTTTTGATTTTTAATTTTCACCTTTCTATTTTTTTTTATACTGAAAATAAATAATTACTCAAATAAAAAGAAAAATGTGTTTCTAAATGTTAAATTTTATTTCGTCTCTCACTTTGATATATATTATGTTTTACGGTAACATTATTATATATATCAAAGAGTGGAAATAAAGCGTACCTTCTTTCTTTTTGAATTGTGACATTGTTGCAACATATTCCAGCTCTGAAACCATATAGACTTTGACACGACGATTCTCCTATAATTTATACCGAAAGTAAACAAATCATATCACTGCTTCAATCTTCTAAAATTACTCTAACCAACTTTAGGAATATGTATGGTACTCTGGGATCCTCCAAATTTGTGCAAAAAAGCGAACTTAATACCTTTAAAGCAGTGTTACGTGCAAAGAGGATTGTAACCACGGATGAGCTGAAAATAAGTACGATGTAAAAACAGATCATATGAATTGTAACTACAGGTGAAAAGGAAAAACAACAACAAAAACTCACTCAAGCTAACTAAAGTCATCTCATAAAAGTGACACATAGAAATGTCATAAAAGTGACACATAGAAATGTCAAAAAAGTGACACATAGAACGGACCCTTATCAGTTTATGGCCGATTGTAGGATGAAGCAATGGATAATGCTTTGCAGCAAATTAAGAAAGGCTCGGAACATCACTTTCTGCAAGTGAAGTTAGGAGGACAATGTCCAAATAGCTCGGATTCCTCACCGTAACGATGCAAATAATAATAATAAAAGCGTCATAGTTTCACAAATATAAACCTATTATTATTGTTAACTACTTAAATCTTAATTAGTTCGTTTATGATTATTCCAAATCAAGATTCAGAAAAAGGAATTTACCTGCGTCGTCCGGGTATTTGTTTTTCTAAGAGATCCAAAAAATGGAATCAAATGCTAAGAAGTTTGTGAATCGAAGAGCCCTGATTCAATATTATCTAGATATTTCACAAACTAAAGAATATCCTACTCGGGATGTATATAAGAACTTTGATGAAAAACATGAAGCAATCAAAATCAAAATCAAAATCGCTTACTCAGACTCTAAATCTGGAAATCATAAGATGAAAAAAAATCAGTTGAAGTCAAGCAACTGGTAAATGCATGTCGTTACATCACCAACCAATTACATCTATCGACACAAAGGAATATGCAGATCAACAAAGCCAATTCAACTAACCTGGTGTATATGGTGAGTCACTTCCCAAGAGAGATTCAGAGAGAAATTGCAGGTAATCCAGTCACAATTCACAAATCCCCTAGACCCTATTCTTACAATCACTCAGAACGAATCACTGGACAAGCAGAAAACACCCGCCGAGCAGAATCCACCGAGGGAAGTGGCAGAGACGAAGAGCGCGATGCGCAAGGATATGCGAGCACGGCGGCAGAACTCCAGATCTGAGAGGTGACGGAGTAGGCCGAGAGCGAATTGGAGTGGGGAGAGAAGAGAATCTGGGGTCGGAGAAGAGAGAAGAGATAGTGAGACGGAGAAGAGAAGCTGTGAGGAATGGAAGACGAGCAAGGTGAGCAAAACCGAGATGAATGAAGTAGTGGAAGAAGAGGAAAATGTTGAAGAAGATGAAGATAGCCCGATGAAGCGATTTCTCACCATCGTCACCAACTCTTAATTGATTAAAAATATATTTTTTTAATCAATCTCATTGTTACGATTTTAAAATCTTGAATAAGCATTATTGGTTTATATTACATCCGAAATATAGCATAAAGCCATAAACTATATAATAATAGTTAATCGAAATATATACGAAGTTTTTGAAAAAATATGGTAAAAATCCAGATTATGACAGGGATTTGAGGACCATGATTTTTTGCGGGGTCAGAAAACAAAATATTCTAATATCATACACGACAAAATATTTTAATATCACGACGGGTTGAATATACTTTCAAAAAAGGATTTTGCAATTTCCGTTTAGGTTTCTTACAATCAAAATAAAAAAATTAGCTAAAAATGTGCTTTATTATTTACAAATTATAACAAATAACCTATTAATTTTAAGTGAACATAATACCATAATCTTTGAATGGGGCAATCATTTTGTAGAATTAGTTTATGGTAATTATTTGTTTTAAAAATGTTCAAATGAACAAAAGATTTTCTAATTTTCTAAAGACATTAATTTTATATTATGTATAAAATACACTTAAATAAAAAGTAACCAAATAACAACTATATCAGAAAATCAAACAAAATTTTAATTTCAAATTCATTCATATTGGTAACTTACCACTGTAATGTCTATTAGATCAACAATATTTACATTCTTCAATTTTATAAATACACATTTATAAACGTGCAACTACATAATCTAAACTAATAAACGTGCAACTAATAATATAACAAAAACTACTCCAGTACTTAAACATACTTATAATATATTCAAACTAAACAAATCCAAACAGTAAATAAATTAATTATACTAAAAAAATTCAAACAATAAAAATATTAAAATTAAAATTTACATATATCTAACTTTTTACAATTTTACATTTTAGTTCTAATAATAAATTGTTGGCAAATTATAACTCTATCTAGCCCTGGAAATTTTGGGACTCGAGACGGGAATTTACGGGTATGAGACGAGAACGGAAAATTTGGGAATTGATAAACTATTTCCAAAAATCCGATAAGAACGTGACGAGAAATTTGGGTAACGGGACGGGTTCAGGAAATCTCCTTACCTAAAATCTTTTCCCAAACAGATAATTATTTTGGGTAATGATCAACTTTGAGAAATATATTTTGGACAATTTCGGGAAATTTTCCAAAAATTTCGGGAAAATTTGAGAAAATATATAAAAATTAATTTTTTATTTTTAAATGGGTAGTTCGGATATCCGATCTCATATCCTTTCCCTTCCTGTACCTTTCGCGTATTCGTTTGAATAAAAAAAATGGTCCCGAATAGGAATTTTTTTGAACGGGAAAAGGGATGGGACAGGAAATTCTGAATGGGTACGGGAGGGAGCGGAAAACCCGTCCCAAAATTTTCAGCCTAACTCTATCTATTAATTTTTCGTTTTATATACTGTCCGGGTAAAAATAAAACCCATTTTTTAAGTTTTGCTTAACAAAAAAAAATACAGTGAAAAATTTTAGTTAACGATTATTCACATCGATAATATTGTAGTGTCTACTAGATCAACAATATTTACATTCTTCAATTTTACAAGAACACACTAAATTTTAAATCTAAACTACTAATTGTACAACTACACACCATAACAAAAAAACTACAACACTACTTAAACCAACATATAATGTACTAAAAAACGCTTGTTCAAAAACTCGGCCTAGTTGCCGATTACTCGACCGAGAATTCGGTCTGCGGTGAGTGGTCGTGGCGAATATAGGAAATCAGTGGGATTATACAGCCTGCCGATTTTGTTCCGCCGAGAACGTGGTTTTTCAAAAACCGCCGCGTAATTGTGTTAATCGGTTGATCAAAATCATCGGAAAAGAGTAATATGCGAGCTTGATTCATTAATCTCCGGTGGAATCAAAGTTTCTGATGATGAAGCGAATGAAGAAGTCACCGATACTAAGTGGTTGCTCTGGTTCTCGATGACACAAGACTTCATGAACGACATTGGGCTTTCCAAAGAATCATAATTGAACTCTCGTGTGATTTGGTTATTTGGGTCGGGATGTGAACAAGCGGGTCAAGGTCAGATTTACGGGTTGCAGATGATGGTGTGTATCACGGCCGGGCAAGGCGTTGAAATTGGTTCGTCGGAGGTGTTAAACCATAGCTCAGATCTGATTGGCAAAGTCAATAATCTTTTCAATTCCAACGGCGGTAATAGTGGTGAAGCTTGTTCTTGGGGGTTGATTCCAAATACGATTCTTACCAAATTTCCAAGCTCGAGAAGTACGAGAAAATGGATTCCAGATACAATCCTTTTTTTTCTACCGGCTACTAATGACTTTGGTGATTAGGAAATGGAGAAAATGGGTTTAATTTTTGTGTGTTGTTAGTGTGGTGTAGTATATCTCATTGTGTCGATCAATTGAGAATCAATTTTCTTCGGCCATGTCATGGTCAAAGGCATGTAGAGTGATATATCATGGTTTTTACCAGTTTTTGAACCATGATATAAGTGTTTTTATAGAGTCTTTTGGTGTTTTTAGAGTTCTATTAGAATCTTTGCCAGGTTCAGGTACAATTGAAGCTAAACTGGAGATTTAAATATATTTTGGAGCTTAATGGAATGAAGTCACGAAGTGTTGAAGTCGGATTGAAGATGCAGGATGAGTGTCGATCGACACAAATCCTATTCCAAAGGCGTGAAGTTTCCAGATGTTGAAGAAAAGGAAATCTCCAAGACTTTTCCTAATCTTCCAAGGAATTGAAGATTCGTACCTAAACCTATAAATAGAGTTTTTATGCCATTGTTTAGGCAACACACACATTATTTTAGAGAGAGATTTTTAGAGAGATTTTGCAGAGAAAAATTAGTCTCCTTTAGAGCAGATTTGAAACTCATTTGTTTCTATTGATTTCTTTGATGAAAACTATTTTATTCATGATGTTTTCTTTATTCACCATGTCTCACTAATTTGCTTGTTAGGTTTAGGGTTTTTCAAGGGTGATAGATGAATTGTTAGGTCAAATTAAATTGATAGGATAAAATCATTAGAATTCTTCATCTAGATTTGTGATTAATGCTTATTCTAGCTTCGCAACCTAGAATCTGATCTTAGGTTAATTAATAGATGTGAGAGTATTATTAATTGGTCTGAACTAATGTTAGATGAGCAAAATGCTTATTCGCAAAGAGATTTGGTTTAGGGATTTTGTGAACAATCGAACCTGAACTTTAATGCTTGTCTGAATTGATAGGATTTGCAAAGAGATTTGGAATTCTAGGGTTTAGACATATATAATCTTCGCAGCGAGAGTTGGTTGATTTTATAATTGTGTTTCGAGTTCTAGAACAGTTCCTAATAATTCCTAACATTCTGTCTAGACCTGCAATTAGGATTCACCTGAGAATTTCCATGAACCTAGCATTTCATCTCCTGAATTTACTAAGTCTTTAATTGCTTTCTGTTTTTAATTCCATCTTTCTTCTTAGCTTAATTCGAACTTAGAAATTTGATGTGTCACTATCCCTTCCATGTGGATTCGATCCCTAAGTATTGCGACTGATATCTTAATTTGAGAGAGTAGCTCTAGGATAAAATTGAGAGCATATCAAATTTTGGCGCCGTTGCCGGGGAAGGAGATTTGTTGCCTACAGATTTCTAGTATTAGAATTTTGTCTAGGTTTTTATTTTTATTTTTGGTTACTAATTTTTTTTAGTTTCTTATTTTTGGTTTCAGGTGCATGCCTAATCGCAGTACCAGGTGCAACAAAGAAAATGAACTAATCAAACTCAACAACCAGGAGCTCGGCCGTCTAGAAAATCTGCAAGAGCGTCGATCGACACCAATACTAGCGTCGATCAACACCCTTCGAAGACTGAGATGGCGGAGCCTGTGATTTTGATAAGAGATGAAACTGGCAATCTGTTCGATGCGGAAGGGCATAGGAGGAACAATCGTGGCCAGAGACTTGATGAGAATGGAGCTATCATCATCGAGCAAGCAATGCAAGTCGCACATGCAGACGTTGGACGCGGAAGAACACTTGGTGAATACAACAGACCAGACCAGTTCTATGCTAATAGAGCTGCGATTCGTCCTCCTGCATTCCAGAGGAATGATTTCGAGCTGAAGCCTGCTTACTATACACTTGTAGCTCAGCATCCCTTCCATGGTCTTCCTCAAGAGCACCCCATGGACCACATTGAGAGATTTGAAGTCTTGGCATCAAGCATCAAGGCTAATGGAGTGTCCAATGATTATCTCTTCTGCAAGCTTTTTTCATACTCTATTGGAGGAGATGCAGCGTACTGACTGAAGCAATTGCCACCAGGATCTTTGACCACATGGGAAGACACAAAGAATGCATTCTTATGCAATTTATTTAATGATGCGAGATCTGAAGAGCTGAGGACAAAGATCACTGCATTTGCCCAAGGACCTACTGAGGCATTCAAGGCTTCTTGGGTAAGGTTTATAGCTTACCAGAGGGACTGTCCACATCACGGTTTCAGCGAGCCGCAACTTCTCGGAATCTTTTACCGAGGGATTGATTGGAGGTACCAGATGGCGTTAGATGCTGCAAGCAATGGCAACTTCAACACCAGATATCCAGATGACGCGATGGTGCTTATAGAGAATTTGGCCTCTTGTAACAGCACCAAAAATGCAGACTTTGAGAGGAGACAACACGCTGGAGTGAATGGAGGAAGCCAAATAGCTGAGGTTAACAGGAAGTTAGACATCTTGGTGGGCAAAAAGCAAGTTCACTTTGCTAATGAGGTGGAGACATTCGAGCCTGAGGAAGAAGAGGTTAGCTACATCAATGGAGCTGGTTTTCAAGGTCAAAGGTTTGGAAATCAACAAGGCTATGGTTCTTCTTACCAGAAGCCTTTTCAGAGCAACAGCTTCAATAGAAGCTATGGTTCTTCTTCTCACCAAAAGCCTCCTGCACAAGACAATAAGGTGGAGTCTATGCTAGAGCAACTTCTGGAAGGACAGCAGAAGATGACAGTGGATTTTAATGGGAAGATTGATTCATTGTACCAAGAATTAAATGGCAAGATCGATTCCTTGAACTCTCATATGAAGCAATTGGATGTTCAAGTTGCTCAAACTGTTGGAGCTTTGAAGAGACAAGATGGGTTTCTTCCTGGAAAGACTGATACAAATCCCAAACATCATGTCAATGCTATCATGGTAGGAAGTGCAGAAAATTTCGAGGAGCTTGAAGAAGAAGATGCTGTAGTTGCAGAGTTAGCGTCGATCGACACCTTTGCTGAGTGTCGATCGACACCACTAGAAAGCCCGACGATTCGAGCTCTGACAAAGCAAAATTGAGCAGGATCGACACTGAAACGTCGACACAAAACGCTAGTGTCGATCGACACGGTATCGATCGGCACCATGCCCAGACTTCGCGAGACACGCCTAAAGCTTCAAAAGGTGAAGAGGAAAAGAGTGTATAGACCTAAAATACCCTATCTGAGGCCTCCTAGAAAGTTTAAACAGGAGATAGAAGAAGCTAAATGCAAGGAAATGATGGATAAGATGATGGTTGAGCTACCCCTAGTTGATACAGTCAAACTTTCACCTGCATTTAGAAGATATGTTAAGAGAATGGTTGTCAATGGTGTGAGTCCTGAGGAAGGAGCATTGCTTACCAGAGATATGAATGCAATTCTCTTGAACATAGTAAGAAGAAGGTGTGGTTTTCTGAACAAGGCAGTGCTGTGAATCAGAGGAGGATTTCAGAGAAGTTACCTGATCCAGGAAACTTTGTGCTAGGTTGCTCAATCTCAACAGGAAGGTTTCCTCGTTCTCTCTGTGATCTAGCTTCAAGTATCAACTTGATACCATACTCTGTTGCTGTTAGACTTGGAATGATTGATTTCCAGCCAACCAGAATCTCCCTTGTCCTAGCTGATCGATCAAAAAGAATCCCAGAAGGTGTCTTAGAAGATGTTCCCTTGAAGATTGAAGGTTGCATGATTCCCACAGATTTTGTGGTTTTGAAATACGATGAAGAACCCACAGATCCTCTTATTTTGGGAAGATCATTCTTGGCTTCAGCTGGTGCCATTATTGATGTGAGGAAAGGGAAAATAGAGCTTGACTTGGGTGATGTTGTCATGAATTTTGACATGGACAAGTTAAGGGGACCCTCCACCATCGAGGGTCAATCTTTTTCAGTAGAGATTTCTATGGATAACGATCCAGTCCTAGAATGTTCGGATGACACTACTGCTAGGAATGTCAAGGAGCTGGATTCTAAAGAGCAAGTGAACAAGGTGGCTGTTCAAGAGGCATTAGCTGAAAATTTATGAGAAAGTTGTTGAGCTAGAATATTGGAGTAGAAACAATCATCTCTTTAAGACTTTGGGCGAAGATGAAGGTCTAATCAATGCCAAGTTGATGGAAAAAGACGTTTTCATCATGCAAACAAGGATTGTGGAGCTGAATTGTAGAAAAAGTGCAGAAATTCGAACTGCGGATATGGTGTCGATCGACATCCTTCGCGGATCACACCAGAAGCTGTTTCCAATTATGCAAGTCAATCCTATGTGGTCAAACAGATGCCTTCACATCCTACAACTCAGAAACCTCGAAGAAAGCAAAGGTACGTACTTCCTGGAATCAATTCCAAACCTCGTGATCATCTCAATAAAAATTTAAAAGGTTCAAAAGGTGCTTCACACTTATAAGCAACGAGATTCTCGTAGAAGGCTTGGTGTTTCTTGTAATGATTCTGCAGGAAAAAGAAGTGCCCCACCCGAACTCAAGTCCCACCCTGCTGTTGTTCCTCAATTCCTTGGTCGATCTCATGCACCTACTGCTTAAACACCACCATGGATGAGGAGACATTCTTCTGGGAAGCATTCAATGCCACCATCTGATCCACCAGACGTCTGAACCCCGACACACTCAAGCTAATGCTGAAAACGAGCGTTGAGTGGGAGGCAACCCACTGATAGGTACAGTTTTTATTTACATTTCGTTTTGGTTTTACAAAGTCCTAGTTTTAGTTAGTTGAAAAAGGCGACATTGGGCTCGACATAGACCAATGTCGATCGACACCATTCGTGGATGTCGATCGACACCACGCACATACGAAGGTAAGTCTTCTATCTGGTCTTTTATGTTGTTTATAATCTTTCTTTTAGCCAACTTCAGGCTTGATAACACTAGGGACAGTGTTGTTTAAGTCTGGGGGAGGTGATTACTGACTTTGTGTTTTGTTTTGAGAGTCAATTGAGTCAGTAAAAACTTGTTTTATTGAGTCAAAATCAGTTGAAATTTTCAGCTTTTCTTGGAACTAATCGCAGAATGTTGGCACTTGAAGGACCATTGCTATAGTAGTTGATTACAGGTCTTACTAAGTAGAAAGCTGCAAGTGGATCAATCTAACAGAAAGAGTTCAGATCCCCTTATAGAGCTAGGTATGCACTGAACTTGATTCATCTTTCAGCTCTGAACAAGATAAGCAAGTTGCAGTCTCTCCTTGATCTTTCTTTGAGAAAAGAAAAGAAATAAGAAGTTTGACCAAGGAATAGTGCAAAGATCCTCATGAGCATGTCTCCTCACAAGGAACAATATTAGTGAGAGCTCATGAACATGTCTCCTCACAAGGAACACAAGAAAATGAGCAGCACTATTGTAAGGCTTCAAAAGAATAAGAAAAGTCAATGAAAAGATCTTAGAACACCCTGAAAATGGGCAGCAGTTGACTAAGCGAAGAGAAAATAGGAGAGTTGTAGAAGGAATGTCTTGTTCAGGCACTAAGGAAGGGAAAGAATCTGTAAAGTTCTTTGGTCATACCATTGTTAGAGTTCGAAATTTTACTAAGGAAAGAATCTGGATTTGAACTGGGAGATTGCTAAGCTTGTGGTAAGTACACTGAAACATTACCTAAGGTTGACTCTATGGTATGTGGATTCAAGAGTGTTGGTTCGATGTCGCATTCTGAAGGTTAGCTGAATGTTTCTGTTTTCAAATTTCGACTCTATATTTAGTTTCTGTTTTGCTTGAAGGCAAGTAAAAGCTAAGTCTGGGGGAGTTGATATATCATGGTTTTTACCGGTTTTTGGACCATGATATAAGTGTTTTTATAGAGGCTTTTGGTATTTTTAGAGTCATATTAGAATATTTGCAGGTTCAGGTACAACTGGAGTTAAACTGGAGATTTGGATATATTTTGGAGCTTAATGGAATGAAGTCACGTAGTGTTGAAGTCGGATTGAAGATGCATGATGAATGTCGATCGACACCGCCTGTTGGTGTCGATCGACACCAGGTTCTCCTATTCCAAAGGCGTGAAGTTTCCAGATTTTGAAAAAAAAGAAAATCTCCAAGATTTTTCCTAATCTTCCAAGGAATTGAAGATTCGTACTTAGGCCTATAAATCGAGTTTTTATGCCATTGTTTAGGCAACACACACATTATTTTAGAGAGAGATTTTTAGAGAGATTTTGGAGAGAAGAATTAGTCTCCTTTTGAGCAGATTTGGAACTCCTTTGTTTCTATTGATTTCTTTTATGCAAACTATTTTATTCATGATGTTTTCTTTATTCACCATGTCTCACTAGTTTGCTTGTTAGGTTTAGGGTTTTTCAAGGGTGATAGATGAATTGTTAGGTCAAATTAAGTTTTTAGGATAAAATCATTAGAATTCTTCATCTGGATTTGTGATTAATGCTTATTCTAGCTTCGCGACCTAGAATCTGATCTTAGGTTAATTAATAGATGCGAGAGTATTTTTAATTGCCTGAACTAATGTTAGATGAGCAAAATACTTATTCGCAAAGAGATTTGGTTTAGGGATTTTGTGAACAATCGAACCTGAACTTTAATGCTTGTCTGAATTGATAGGATTTGCAAAGAAATTTGCAATTCTAGGGTTTAGACATAGATAATCTTCGCAGCGAGAGTTGGTTGATTTTATAATTGTGTTTCGAGTTCTAGAACGGTTCCTAATAATTCCTAACATTCTGTCTAGACCTGCAATTAGGATTCACCTGAGAATTTCCGTGAACCTAGCATTTCGTCTCCTGAATTTACTAAGTCTTTAATTGTTTTCTGTTTTTAATACCATCTTTCTTCTTAGCTTAATTCGAATTTAGAAATTTGCTGTGTCACTATCCCTTCCCTGTGGATTCGATCCCTAAGTACTGCGACTGATTTCTTAATTTGAGAGAGTAGCTTTAAGGTAAATTTGAGAGCATATCATAAAGAGACTCAAATTCTTCATATTTAAAGAACCTTCATCAAACATTACAGTTACAAAGTAAATGAATTTTCCCTGATTTGCACACTAACGGTTTGTTAAAATTACTCAATAAAAGTTTTATCCTTTTGCAGTAGCTAGGATTGATGTGTTATGTATAAAAATATTAAATACAAATATTAAATACAAATAAAAATTAATCCCGATTACTCTCTGTTTTATTTCCGAAATTTGAAAAAATCGCTAGGCCTGGACCGAGCGTCCGAACAACGCATAGCGAGTTCCCGAACAAGGACTAAAATTAAACAAATCTAAAAAATAAATAAAATTATCATACAACAAAAATTCAAATTAAAAATTTCATACAGTTAAATTTTACAATTTTATAATTTTAAATAAATATGTAACCCGCACACTGTGCAAACTAAGATACGTTATATTCAAACTAAAAAACCCAAATATTAAATAAATTAAACATACAATAACATAAAAAATATTACAATAATAAACATGTATTTTTCATACATCTTAATTATATTATATAATCCGCACGCACGTGCGGGCTATATCCTAGTCTTAAATTATTTAAGCTTGCTTTGCACGTGCGAAAATTGGACTTGCTAATTTACTACCGGCTATTTTTGGAAAATATCATAATATAGGACTTTAAAATCTCAAAATGAAGAACAAATCAAAACAGCATATTGGCCTAAAAGTATATGTTTATCTTGATAGTCGTTGTAAAGATTAATAACAGACAACTGATTCCATTTTCCAGACAAACCCTGTTAAAAAAAAATGGTTTTGAAACACATGCCCGAAATTCATATATGCAAATGCAAACAAAAATTAGACATAACACTAAAAGAAAACAGCTCACTATAGATGGAAGAATTCGGCGAAAGAATTCGTGGGAAGTCCATCGAAAAAGATCCTTTCTAACGGATATCGTTTGTTGGATATAAGTTGTCAGAAAATAGAAATTCATCGGAAATCTGTCGGAAGTTTTCGATAGATAAAAACTCGTCAAAAATTTCTAAGACATCATCTGTTGTCGGAAAGACTGTTGGAAATTACCTGTCGGAAAGCCGTCAAATTATTCTGACGGGTTTTCGATAGTAGCCCGTGTATGCGGATTTCAAAATTTCAAAATTTATGTATGCAGATTTTCTACGGGATTTCAAAATTACAACAGCTTCCGCAACGGCTATACAACAACTATATTTAAATGGCTACTTTTTTACTGGTTTTCGATAAGTGTCATATCTTGTTGGAAACCTAACATAATTTAATCGGAAATTTTTGACGGAATTCTGATAGGTTTCGTTGCCGTTTCTAATTTCTGACGAAACTCCAACAAATATAAATCAATAAATCCTTCTGAATTCCGATGGGATCCTGTTAGAAATTTGTCGACGCTACTTATTCATCAGAAAACCTATCAGAATTTGGCCTTTTTTATTTTTATTATTATTATTTTTTTTTATGGAAAAAAAAAGAATTTGGCTTTTTCTTGTAGTAAGAAAAATTCAATCCTACAAAGAACAAAAAAAAGATGCTGCCACAAAGCAACCAAATTTAACATTGCAGAGTTTGGTATCTAATAATGTGCTTATTGCAATTTGCAGAGTTTAGTATTTATGCTTTATGTAAAATAGCACTGTATTTTTTAATATTATATATTGTCGCTTTTCAAAATAAAAACATTATCAATAGTTGATGTTGATTCTAATTAAAGCCACACACACAAAGTTTCGTCGAGTTAGGTTAGGTGTACTCTCCTTTTGAAGGGATACATCAAACAAATGTTTTCATCAATTATGCCTCTGATCCAATGGCGGATCCAGAAAATATATGTGTACGGGACACTAATAAAATGTTATAGCAAAATACAATATAGTAAAACTATAACAAAAAATTATACTTGTAAAACTTTTCTTGAAACAATTAAAATACACCTGTAATATATTCCATTTGGAGGAAAACAAATTCAGTAAACAAAACCATTTTCATTGATTTTTATATTGTTATATATATATATATATATATATATATATGATATTTAAACATAAAAATAGCGTTTTGTTTACAAAATGCGATTCTAAAATTTTGATAAACCCAATCAAAATTATATAATGAACTTTATATACTAAAAAAAGTATTAACTTATTAGAATATATATGGTAATGATTTACTTTAGTGACTTGATATTAATTTAGTTAAATAAAATATAAAAGAAAGAAAAAGATATAAAATGCAAGCAATAAAAAAAGAATAAAGTATAGAACAAGTTGAAAAAATATGAGATACGCGTATAAGAAAAAAAAAATACAAAAACATGATAAGAGAAGGAGTTGATAGGTTTAACTAAATTAGATTTTTTGTATTTTTTTAAGAGAGTTTTTTGATGAATATGAAGAGAAAATAGAAGATACTAAAAACATATGTTCAAAGACTGAGCATTTAGAACTTGAAAATTGGTTGTTGATGCATTTAAAGGTTGAATTTTGTTGTTAATGGAGGTTGGAAAAATTGAAAAAAATAACATTTTTGTAATTATGAGATAAGGTGTGGATGATTATGTCTTTTTGTGTTTTCTTGATATTTTCGAAAAGAAAAAATATTTGTGAGTTATTGATAATGCGAATGATAAAGTTGAGAGAAAATGACAATTGTCGAAAACAAGAGGTCATTTTGTGTTTGACCACAAATTATAGGTCATTTCCGAAAGAAACCCTACAATGAAGTTAATGAGTTCATGCTTTCCATAATTTGACCTTGGAGATATGATTTTTTTTCTTTCTTTATGGGGAAAATAGGAATGGGCGGTCCAAAAGAATTTGTGGACTTTATGTTATGTTCTCAGTTAAAATGGAACCAAACTAAATTAGATCAGTTTTACAAACATTATTTGGTATTATATATCCATACTAAAATCATAAAGAGATGATTATCGAAGAAAAACTTTAAAAAAAAAAATGATGATAAAAAAGTTTAAAAAAACTAAATACTTAAGTGTTTTTTCTCTTTTTAAATGTTGTGAAAGATTAATGTGTTACACATATAATCATGTATTACAATGAAACCAACATTTAGTTTTGTTTTTATTTGTTTTTCCATCCATTTATTTTAGAAAGTGTAAGTTAGTGAGAGTTTCTTGAACTAAAAAAAAAGTTAAATGAATTCATGCTTTTCATAATTTGACCTTGGATATATGATTTTTTTTTCTTTTCTTATGGGGAAAATATGAATGGGCGGTCCAAAAAAAGCTATTTTATGTTCTCAACGTCATATTAATAAGATACGTAGATGATGTTCCAAATATCGGCATGAACAACGTATATATTCGAATGCAAGTAGATGGTGTTGCAAATGGCTTTTGAAATATTTTTTTGTCACATTTATATAAACTTGTTATTTTGCTAGCTTCAGTAATATGGAGTATGATTTTATATAAGAGATAAGATGAAAGAGATAAGATGAATACTCAGGAGGCCATACCTATAATCTATGGTAAATACATGTGATAACTCAAATCGGTACTATGAAAGAAATAAGAGTTAATGGGTTTAAAGAGAGATCTTTATTGAAAAATAGCCAGAGCTCGGGAGGTACACGGTGAGTTTAGGTCGTCGGAATAAGAACGCCGACCTAAACGTAAAATAGAAGAAATCTAAAACTTTAAGCGATAAGTTGCTATGTTTACCCCTTTCTCTCGATTTCTGAATGACTTTATCGTCGGGAAGCCCTCCCAATTTATAAGATATCCGAGTCGGTCTTCAAGGCTTGCTCTTTCTCTTTTGGAATAGGAAAATTTCCAGAGATTTAAGGCAGACCTGACGCTTTCTCCGGATTGATAAGGATAAGTGGAATATTTCCATTTATCTTAGCCGACCTAAAATGGCGTGTGCCTTTTAGGGTTTCTCAATGGGCCGAGCTCAGTTGACGTTGGACTTTTTAGAGGGGGTGTGGATCCCTGCTCTAACAGTTAGCCCCCCCCCCCAGTTCGGCAAACGTAGTATCAAGTTTACCGAATTAGAAAGAAAACGGTTTGATATAAAATGAGGTCGGCCCTGTTACAAGTTAGAATTTAAAGTGTATTCGTACCTTTGAGTTTTCAGGTCAGGGCTCGTATAGAAAAACCTGGCCTAGTCCTGGCACGTGATTTCCATAACCTAATTTCCAAGTCCGAGCGTGCCGATTTGAAGTCGTAGATCCGCACGTGTAAGCCTAGGGTTGGCACGTGTAAGCCTAGGGTTGACAAGTGTTAACCATGCGATGAATCGCCGATTAGAAATAATATGAAATAATATGAAGAAATACGAAGAGTCGCCGAGGTAATGATGACTCTTGGGAACCGCTCTGGATTTCTCTATAAATAGTGTTGTTCTCTCTTTTGCACTTCCCTATTTCGCGAGAAAAAAGGATTGCAAGGTTAGCTTCCGACTCCCTCTGGTTTTATTTTTTGTTTATTCCGCCGATAATCTCTCTCCGCCGTCTCCGTCCGTTGCTTAGCCGTGATTTCTCCGATCTGCACCGAGATCTACTGCCGTGTTCTTCAGAGATGTTGAAGATCAGAAAAAGCTGACTTGGATCGAAGAAATTTAAGTCGGACCAAGAAAAGGCTGACTAGATCGGCGTCTCTCTGGAGAAGTTTCTCCAGATGTCGAAAGAGGAAGCAATCGTTCAAAGCCGATCTAAGGGAAAGAAGGTAATCTCGTCCCCGAATCGGTCTCCGCCTGGATCTGACAAAGAGGATGAAGCTGAGTATGCGGTTAGGAAAGCCGCAGCCAAACATTTCGTCGCCGACCAGGTCGGGCCTACTCTTAGGGATAAAGCTGAGGCGTCAACGCGGGCTCCATTTCTGATCCCGGAACTCCACGATGAAGATGACCGATGTGGTGGATCAAATGAGATGTCGATTCATTACGACCTCAATCTTATGATTGATGAAGATCATGCGAATGAGTTCGGCATTATTGATCTGAACCCAAAGGTGAAAAAAGGTCCGACGAAAGAAAGGGGAGCCAAAAATCAAGCCGGTCGCTGACAATGCCCTTGGGGTTTTCCCGACAAAGTCTACCATGGAATCGTTGATTTCTCTGAAGAAGGAATGCGACATTGACCCGTACGTGATCTTCATGGTGCCCAGTCCGTTAGAACGGCCATGGGATGCTCCTCCGGGGTGGATTTGCCTATATGAGAGCTTCTTCCGGAAGTTCCTTATGTGGTTTCCTCTTCCTCGCTTGCTGCTCGAATATGCCGACAAAAGAGGATTACCTATATCATAGTTTTCTCACGCTACCATTTGCCTGATCGTCAGTCTTCTAGTCGTCTCGGTCAAGCACAAGATTCCTCTAAACTATGCCGTGTTTGACGCAATGACGTATACACGAAAGAACAAGGCTGATCTGAAGAACCGCGGTTCGTATTACACTAGCATCAAGAAGAGGTTCAATATCGTCCAAAGTTGGGGACTGGCGCGATCGATATTTCTTTATTTTGATCAACGAACACTCCGTAGTCGATCGAGATATACTGATCATAACGGAATGGGGAGAGATTACGGGTAAAAATCCTAGCTAGTTATTTTTAAATAAGGACCGATATCATTTCTGATCGGTTTCTTTGTCCTTTGCAGGTTAAAACTCCATTGCCTTTGTTGACGATCCCAAAGATATTTACACGATTACGGACCGGTTTGCAGCGCTTACTGCAATCACTTGGCCGAGCATCACGAAGGAGAGACTTGCGAGAACTCAAGGTTTGTGATCACCTTGGCCGTGCTGAGTTTTTGTCATTCTATTTAAAAATGCTGTCGAACTGGAGCTAAATTGTCTATGCAGCCGCATTACACAGAGCGCACCGTAGAGAGATGAGAGCTCGTCCGTTTGCTGATCTTTCATATGCTTTGGAGAACGTCTTGAGTTCTCCCGTTCCTCAACCGTTAATAAGCCAGGCTCAGGTTATCCCGGCTGGGGGCCAAGATTTGCTCGGGGTCCCTTCGGACGAGATCCAAAAAAATGACGAGGCCGCGAAGAAGGCCGATAAGAATGCTGAGAAGCTGGCCTAAAAGGCCGCCGACAAGAAAGCTGCTCGAGATGCTAGAGCAGCTGCCAAGGGCAAAAAGATGGCCGACCACAAAAAACGTAAGAAAACCCCTGATGTGGGTGAAGGAAAAGAGGCGGCCGACCTTAGCATTGGCGGATCGGTTGAGGAGGGTGTTGATTTCGCGGGCTCGGAAGAGAGGCTGCCTGGATTGAAGAGGTCTCATCTTGAAAATGCTCTTCACCCGTTTGGATTCTCATACGAGTATCGAGGGTCCGAGCCAATTACTAGTGATCTAATGGCTTGCCTGGATTTCTTCCTTAAGCTCAAGGATCATCCAACGGGTTCAGCCACTGATGTCTCTGGTCTTATCCGGAAAGAGGACATCGCGTGCTATGCGGTGGAACAAGCCCGGGTAAGTTTCGTTTGATTTATGCTTTCCTTAAGATTATTTGCCGATATGTTAACACAGCCAGAACACCGTCTTTGCAGACCCTAAGCACGACGCTTAATGTTATGTGTGACTATGACCGCGACGCTCAGAGGCGACCGGATAGTCAGGCCGAGCTGGAATCTCCCAAAGAGGCCCTCGGGGCTGAGAATAAATAGAGTGCCGAGCTAGAATTATCGGTACAGAAGCTCGAAGGAGAGAGGGAGAATTCCGCAAGGTTTGAGCAGGAGGCTCGTGTGGCCGAAAAGTCTCTAAAAGTGACCCAATCTGAGGCCGGAGAGTGGAAGAAACTCGCGAGCCGTGCCACAAAGAAGTTTCAGTATGAGAAGAAGGAGAGGGAAAAGATTCACGAAGCTGGTAGGAACGCGGTGAGGATGATTCATGACCATTATGCCGGTGTGGTTGGTAAGATGAAGAAATATTTGGCTCAAAAAGATGAGGTCGACTTGATCATTACCACTGTGGCCCAATGGAAAGGGGCCGAACGGGTGATCGAGATGATCGAAAGACAAGGTCTTGTAATACCCGAGCTCGTTAAAAGCAAAATAGCCGACCATGTTCAGGACTGGGAGGCCAAACAGGCTGCTTTTGAAGAAGTTAGTTTTGACGATAACGAGCTGAAAATCCCGACTCTTAACGAGCTTCTTGACAAGGAGGTTTTGGTAGTCCCGAGTGGACCTTATGCGCCTGTGCCGGCTATTGGGAATGAATCCGCTGCACCCGTTGAAGTGGAAACGGCGGATCCACCAGAGGGGCAGGTTGCTGATGAGGAGAATGGGCGCGACTCTAGACCAGAAAACGCCGATCAAAATGAAGCTGAGAAGGATCTTCCTGAAAAGGTCGATGAAGAGATCGAAAAGACCGGGGACTGATCATCCCATGTTGTATGTGTACTTTTGTTCCAGTATTTTTTGTAGGCGACTTGGACTCGTTGTATTTTGATGATTGATCATTGAAATGGAAGTTTGGTTTTAACGAATAATCGTGTTGTTTCGAGTAAGAACATGAAAGTGCAATGCGATATTGGCTTTAAGATTCATGCGACTCGAATTTCTAAGTAAGAATATGCGATATGGATCGGCAGTATTTAAGTACTTAGAATTTTCCTTAAGTCGACCGCAAGATGCGACATGGTCGGCTTAATAATATTGCGGAACTTAGGATCGCGGAACAGAATTCGGCTTGAAAGAAAGTGTGAATACAAAACGTGCGAGTGGCTCGGTTTAGATGGTTTTGTACCACTTAATTTTCTAAGTGTGAATACCAATTGCGAAACAGGTCGCTCTGTAGTTCATAGTGCTCATATGAGCATGTATTTTTTTTTTTTTTTGGTGAAAGGCTTTGGAGTGCCGACCTTAAAGCATCCACATTGCAGAGCTTTTGAGAAGTTCTTAAGTTTAAAAGAAAAGAAAAAAAAATGGCATGACACAGCTTTTGAGCAAGAATCAGATCTTTCCACAGAGCTTTAAGGATCGGTTCTTCCTGTTTTTCAGGCCACGTGGTGCGACGGGATTTGCCAATTTTTTTTTTTTTGCGAAAATCATTTTTTTAATAAAAAAAAATCATTTAAAAACAAAAATATAAGAAAAATTGGAAGAACCCCATATGGGGCTCTTCATTGCTAATGTTCTTAGTAGTAGTAACGCTTGAGGCTCATTGAGTTCCAAGCTCGGGGAACTTCATCGTCTGCTGTAGTTTAGAGTCGATAAACGTTTGGTTTGTCGACTTTTGTGATGACATAAGGGCCTTCTCAGTTGGCGCCGAGCTTGCCAGCGTTCCTCTCCTTGGTGTTTTCGTAGACCTTTCGAAGGACCAAGTCGCCTTGATCGAAGTGTCGGTTGTGAACCTTCTTGTAGTAATAGCGTGCTCCTTGATTCTGATAATTCTACATTCGGAGAAGAGCTTGGTTCCTCGTTTCTTCGAATGTGTCGAGGTTATCAATCAGCATCGCGTCGTTGAGGTCGGGGTTCTCCGGGAGAAACGTTCGGCGTAAGCTGCCAACATTGACTTCAGTTGGCACCATCGCCTCGCATCCATATGCTAAGGAAAAGGGTGTCTTTCGGTTTCTGTGCGAGGTGTTGTGCGATGGGACCAGAGGACTCCGTCCAGCTCGTCGGCCCAAAGACCTTTCTTTGCGTCGAGACGCTTCTTAATGCCATCCAGGATTGTTTTGTTAGTTGCTTCTGCCTGGATGTTGCCTTGGGGATGTCGAGGAGTGGATTTGTTGAGTCAGATCTTCCAGCGTTCGCCGAAGCCTTCGAAGTTTTTGGAGATGAACTGTGAACCGTTGTCTGTAACGATCTCGTGAGGTAGGTCATGGCGACATATGATGTATTTCCAGACAAAGTTCTGGACCTCTTTACTTGGATGCTGGCGAAGACCTTGGCCTCGACCCACTTGGTGAAGTAATCTGTCATGATAAGCATGTACTTGCATTGGCGGGATAATGGCATTGGACCGATGATGTCCATTGCCCAACGCATGAATGGATAAGGAGGAATGTCCGACGTCAGCAGCTCGGTTGGTTCATGTATCATCGGAGCTTGGCGTTGGCAGTATTCGCACTTTCAAGTATACTTATCGCAGTCGTCCTGCATGGTCGGCCAAAAGATGCCGTGTTTCTTGATCTTGAGGGCGAGTGCGCGTCCACTTGAATGATTCCCTCCAGCTCCGTCGTGGGTTTCTTTGATAGCTCGGTATACTTCATCGCCATGGATACAGGTGAGGAGTGTTTCGGAAGCCGTCTAGCGACAGAGGATGTTGTTGGCGATAGTATACTCCGCACTGCGGGCGCGTAGTCATCAAGCTTACCATTTTTATGCAGATAACTCGCCGGTTTCGAGGAAGCGTCGAATCTCGATCCGCCAGTCTGGTGCATTGGTCGTGTCTGGGGTAGGAGTGGCGTCGGCTTCTGTTGGTGTGACGGCGAGGACGACCTGGGTTTGGGCGAAACTGGGTGAAGTAATACTTTCAACTGGTATTGTACGTCGTAAGGCAGAGTCTTTGTCAGATGCCAAAGCGGCCAAAGCGGCCAAAGCGTCGGCTCCCTTGTTTTCGGATCGGTTGACCTAGAGAAGTTCGAAAGTTTTGAAATCCTTGGCTATATTTTTGACCAAGGCGAGGTAGGCTCCCATTCGTTCGTCTTTGGCTTTGTATTCGCCGATGAACTGCTTCGCGACGAGCTAGGAATCGCTGTGAGCTCGGATGTGGTCAATGTTCATACCTCGGGCTAAGCGAAGTCCTGCGATCAATGATTCGTATTTGGCTTCGTTGTTGGATGCAGTGAACTCAAGGCGAATGGATTGCTCGAGGACTTCTCCGGTTGGTGATTGTAGTTGAATGCCTATGCCAGAACCGAGATGGGATAACGCGCCGTCGATGTACAATGTCCAGGGTTCATGGGTTGTGGGTCGTTGTTGATTAGTTCGGGCGCTAATTGTATGAGGAAGTCGGCCAACACCAGTGACTTAGCGCTGGTGCGGTTTTGGTAATCGAAGTCGAACTCAGACAGTTCGATCGCTCACTTTTCCATTCGTCCAGACTGTGTCGGACTTTGGAGGATGGTTCGGAGTGGCTGACTGGTGAGGATGGCGATCGAATGTGACTGGAAATACGTGCGTAACTTCTGTGATGCGACGACGACAGCCAATGCCAATTTTTCCAAGGTCATATATTATGACTCGGCACAATCAAGTGTCTTGCTGATGTAAAAGATTGGCTTCTGCTCTCCTCGATCTTCCCGAACCAGAACTCCGCTGACTGCCGCGCTGGATACGGCGATGTATAGTAGCAAAGTGTCGCTGTTTTCTGGTTTTGCAAGGATCAAAGGTGTAGAGAGGTAAGTTTTGAGTTGTTGGAATGCTTCCTCCCACTTATCGTCCCACTTAAGTGGAGGAGCTGGTAGAAAGGCAGGCACTTGTCTGTAGATCTCGAGATGAAGCGATTGAGGGCGGCAATCCTGCCCGTGAGTCGTTGAGACCTCACGAGTGTTTCTTGGAGACTGCAATTCTAGGATTGCCAAACTCTGCTTAGGGTTGGCCTCGATTCCGCGCTGGGTGACCAAGTAGCCGAGGAATTCACCCGAGGTGACCGCGAACCTATAACCTCAAACTTTACTTGACTTGACTTCAGTAATGGGTTCGGCTTGCAGCAGTTTCTCCACTTCGTCGTGGACGGCATGGGCGCGCTCGGGTCCATGTTTGCGGCGCATCTAATTGATTGGCTTGAATGTGGCGTCCACGAAGAGTTCATGTTTGATAATCTTTGGGTTGATGCCTTTCATATCGGCCCTCATGCTTGGGAGTAGTTCAGTGCCGATCCGGACGCATCGTTCCAGGTGTTTGTCGTCGATGTTGACCTGGACGACGAGGTCGCTCTTCGACTTTTCGTGGTAAACGATCCGTGGGCCGAGATCGTTGCCGCTGTCGTTCATAAATTTAAGAGGCGTTCTGAACTCGTTGCTTGTCGATATAGCAGTGTCGAGATACCGTTTGATCACCGCGAATTGTGAAGATGCTACCTTTGATCGGCAGTTATACGCACTGATGGTAAGAGGATGGAATGGCTCGCATAGATTTAATCCAAGGTGTGTCAAGGATGGCGTTGTAGATTGCAGGTATGTCGATGAAGTCGAACTTGACGATAAAGTGTCTTCCGCCGACCCGGACAGGGAGTTAGATGGTTCCTATCGTTGAGATGGAGTTTCCTGTGAAGCCAGTTAGAGGTGTTGGTGCGACCTCAATCTCCGATTCTTTGATACCCATCTTTCGAAGAGTATTCTTGAAGATCTCGTCGACCGAGCTGCCTGTAACAATAAGAATTTTCGATAGTTCGTCGTCGTTATGAGGTCGGTCAATGCCACATGCGTCCTTTTCGGTGAATGTGATGGGAACATCATCAGAAAAGAGGGCTGGTGAGTCGGCGGGTGCTTTCGTAGCCTTTCGTTCATGTCGCTTGATAGAGTTGATGGAGTCCGAACAGGAAAGGAGTCCGCCCATGATCATATTGATTCGTCGTCGGGTGGGCGAGGGAGGCGGTGTTTCCTCATCGTCTACCTCTCTCTTGTCGTCATCTCTCCTCCGTCTGTTCGGAGCGATATTATTGTTAGGGGGTAGATCGTGGTTCCGCGGTTCAGGAAGCTTGCACTCTCCTTCGTCCCACTTTTTCTTCAGGAGGCTATAGAAGATTCGGCAGTCATCGATGTGGTGACTGTAAGATTTGTGGTACTTGCAATACTGACCTTTTTCTTCCGGGGTCTTCGGGTTGTTCCGGTCGTACTTGTTCCAGCCTGGTGGACGGGATGCGGTGTTCACGCTTCGCCGGTTCTTGTCGCCTCCGTCCTGGTGTTTACGGGGCTCTTGGTGGTTGTCCTGGGCAGCGGGTCGTGATTTCTTATCTCGCATTGATTTATCGTCGGTAAGCAGCTTTGCTTTGGCTGCTTTGTCTTCCTCGATTTTGATGTAACTGGTGGATTTGTGCAGCGCATCTTCCAAAGTTTTGGTTTTCCTGGTTTTTAGCTTATCGCAGAATGTTTGGTCGTCGCGCATGTTCTTGATCAAGATCCCAAGAGTGATCTCGTCTGGGAGTCTGCAGCAAGAGACGATGGCTCTGAATCGGTCCAGGTAGCTGTGAAGTGACTATGTGTCGCCTTGTACGCAGGACCATAAATCAAGCTCTGACGTCGACGTATCGATATAGAGCGAATAATGTGTGATAAACTTTTTCCGTAATTCCTTGAACGAGCCGTTTGAGTTCGGGGGCAACAGTGAGAACCATGTGAGGGCGTTTCCTGAAAGTGATTCGACCAAGTACTCGCAGAAACAAGCGTCATGTTCGTCCTCAGGTACGCGTGCTCTTCCCATGGCGACTTTGAATGTCGCCAGATGTCTTTCTGGGTCGGTGTTGCCGTTGTAACTGGTCGGCAGTTTGATCTTACCGATGTCCTTCTGATATGTTGCGTTTTTGACGCATTCTAACCCAATGTTTTCATTGGTTTTTCGAGTCAAAGTGTGTTTTTAGAGTCTTTTAGTCCTTTATCGTGTCTTTTTAGGTTTTAGGTCGCTTTGGAAGAAAATGAGTCAATTTGGCTGCAAACGGACATATGAAGATGCAGAACGGTCTGAAGTTGGTATTCGTTGAGGCATTTCCCACCGATGGATCGAGCTGAATTTTGGACACAGACTTTACAATTGAGTTAGCTTTTATATGGAAGTAGTTTGAAGTCGATCCAACGGTGCGACCTGAAGTTATGCTAGTTTTCGTAAAGACTGTCCAAACCGACCGGTTCATTAAAGGAGAAAAAAAAAATTCGGGTTTTCCTATTTTGACTCGGTTTTGGAAGGATTTCGACCAAGAACGTGATTAGACCTATATATACTTATTTTGGCCATTGTTTAGGCAACGCTTTCTATTCTATTCATACTTTTGGGGTTTGTGCTTTGTAAGCTTGGGGAGACGAGTTTCTGCATCTTTGGAGAAGATTTCAGAACCCCTTTGGATTTCTTATTTATTGATTATGAATTTCTCTTCATCTCCTTGCTTTTTCTCTGCATCCATGTCTGAGTAGATTCATAGTTAGGTTTAGGGTTTTCAAAGGAATTTATAAATCATTGAATTAGACAAAGATAGGGAATTATCTTGTGGTTTCTTCATCTATTGTTGATCTCATTGCTGAAACTTGATTAGCTACCTAGTTTCTGATCTTAGGTTGTTTAACGCATCAAAAGTGTTTGTTTAAAAGCCTGAAAGAACATAGATGAGCAAAACGTCCTTAGCCAACGAAAGCTGATGTTAAGGCGTTTTGTGAACATATCAAACTCGAAATTAATGCTTGTCTAGAATTCTAAGTTCAAACGACAGTTTAGATACTTAGGTTGTTAGACAAAGTAATTGATACCACGACGGTGGATTGATTATACAATTGTGTTTTGAGTTCTAGAACGGTTCATAATCCATTCCCTGAATAATTGTCTGATTCGTGATCTCTGAATTCCTGCGAATTGCCCTTGACCTAACGCTTGTTTTATTTAATTTTACACCGATTTTATTGCTATTTTCGTTTTAACTTGCAAACAACAAACCATATTTTTGTCTTAGCTTAATTTTGGTCCAAAGAATCGTAGTGTGGCCTTTGGAACTTGTGGATTCGATCCCTAAATACTACGACATTGCTGTGCACTTGCAGTAGTTATTTTATAGGGTTAAAACCTTTGTATCAAGTTTTTGGCGCCGTTGCCAAGTTTCAAGTGTGTTACCTTCGAATCTAAAATTGGAATTTAGTCTAAGATTCACTAACTTTTCTCTTTCTCTCTTGTGTGTTTCAGGTGTATGCAGAGAAGAAGTGAAGGCTCTGACAACCGACTTCGTCTCGATAACCAAGAACTTGCAAGGGCAGAAAGAACTAACAACAAGGCCAGAAAACAGAAGTCTACTCGCGTCATCATGGGAGACGTACAAGACAACCAAGCACTTGCTGAAGCTCAAGCTGCAGAACTTCAGAATGTGCAACAACAGTTGCAGCTCCTCCTGCAATAACAACAACTGCAGCAACAACAGCCGCGTGCTATTGGGGATGTAGATACCCCTCACACCTTCTACCAGAACAGAGCTGCAATCTTTCCACCCCCTCCTGAAAGGGCAGATTATGAGATCAAACCGCAGATGATCGCTCTAGTGAAGCAGCACATGTTCCATGGGTTGCCTGCTGAAAACCCAATGGATCACATAGAAAACTTTGAAGAGATTTGCGGCACCACCAAGTCAAATGGAGTACCTGCTGATTACATCAAGTGCAAACTCTTCACGTTCTCCTTAGCGGATAAGGCACAGAGATGGCTCAAGTCCCTAACTCCTGGATCTTTGCGGACTTGGGATGCATCTAAAGCTGCTTTCTTGGATCACTTCTACACCAAGTCCAAGATTGCTTCATTGAGGAACAAGATCACTTCTTTCGAGCAGCTTTTAGGAGAGTCTTTCTGTGAGGCTTGGGATAGATTCAAAGAGTACCGCAGGGAGTGTCCTCATCATGGGTACTCAGATGAGCAGCTTCTTACCATCTTCTATGATGGAGTTGATTGGAACTACAAGCATAATCTCAATGCTGCAAGCAATAGAGACTTTATGACCAAGAGCATCACAGGAGCATACCAACTGATAGAGAACTTGGCTGCAAGTTCTAACAATCGCTGCCCTGAATATGATCGGTCTAGACGTGTCAACATTGTTGAATCGCAGAAGTTTGATGAGCTGAATGCGAAGGTGAATCTATTGCTGAAGGCAAACCAGAGAGGTGTGCAATTCTGTGAAGATGGAGCAAATGCAGTGACCTTTGCTACAGATGAGACTGATGAGCAACATGAAGTGAACTTTGTGAATGGACAAGGGTATGTGCAAAACAGGGGGTTCACTCAGGGCCAAAACAGATTTCAAAGTGGATTTCAGCATAAACAACCTTTTAACACCTTCCAGACAACAACACCAGCTCCATTCCAAGCTCCTGCGAGTTCGACGAATGACGAGCTCAAAGTCCTTATGCAACAGCTCCTGCTCAACCAACAACAGTCTGCTACTGCAATAAATGTCAAGGTGGATAGCATGTACAATGATCTCAACAACAAGTACGAAGCTGTGAGCGCTCATGTGAAGAACCTAGAAACTCAAGTTGCTCAGATCGTGGAAGCTAGTAAGCGACAACAAGGTAATCTTCCAGGAAGAGTTGAGCAACACAAAGCTCATTGTAATGCAGTGATGATTCCAGAGGTGATAGAGATTACACCGGAACCAATGGAGACGTTGGATGCACAAGAAACTGCTGAGACTGTTGATGATTCAGATGAGAGGTTCCTGCACACAGCTCCACCGCCATACATTCCTAAGGTACCATACCCAATCACATCCAAATACATTAGAAAACCTATTAGTGAAGAGAAGCTGGCTGGTTTTAACAAGATGGTGCGAAAAATCTCGCGGGAAGTCTCATTTGTTGAAGCTTGAGAGAGTTATCCCTTGTGTGATTTCTTTAGTTACTGCCAAGAGAGTCTTGAAGAAATTGAGGAACTCTTTAGAAAAGCCAGGAGTACACAACCCTCATTGAGGCGATTGCTTAAGGTAGAAGACCCTGGGCAGTTTGTTGTGCCATGCTCTATTGCAGGAGTTGATTTTGCACAATCTTTATGTGATTCTGGGTCTAGTGTGAATCTGATGTCAAAGGATATCGCAGAGAGGTTGGGAATAGCTGACATGAAACCTCCTCAGATGACACTCACATTCGCCAACTCTTCCACATCAACTCCATATGGTACCATTTTTGATTTACCTATTCAAGTGGAAAATTGTCTAGTACCTACTGATTTTCAGGTTGTGGAGATGAATGAGCACTCTGATATGCCTTTGATTCTTGGGCGACCATTCATGGCCACGGTAGGTGCGATTGTCGATCTGCCAAATAAGAGGATATCATTCTCTAACATTGCCAAAAGGGTTTTCTACAAGGCAATCCCTACTAGTGGATCTCCCAACCATGTCTCTTGCATTACTGCGGTCACAGAAGATCAGGTAGCACTTGTTTCTCATGACACAACTTGTCATACAAGTGCAGCTGATGAAGTTATAGATGGAAATCCTCACATGGTCACCAAGGGGGCCACTGAAAAAGCAACAGCGAATGGGAGAATGAAGAGCCAACAGATCAAGGGAGATCCTCAAGTGACTTCGATACCTCAAAGCTGTGATGGACACACAATTGAGTATAAGGTGAAGTGCAAAGGATTTCCAAAGCCTTTCTCCAAGTTTAGAGCACTTCTTACTCCTGAGATGAAGAAGAAAGGGCAAGATGCTGTGAACGGACTGCTGCACAGAGTTTTGAAGCTATCTATGTCTGAATGTGGAGCTTATTTTGAAACAAGCTCTCATGCTCCACCTGACTGATTCCGGCATCCAAAGTCTAGCTAAAGACTTTAAACAAGCGTTTAATGGGAGGCAACCCACTGGTAAGTGTATATATTTCGTTTTTTTAGTTTTCTAACTTTTATTTTTGTTTTTAAGTGTTTCAGATTAAAAAAAAAAAAAACAGATCTATCGATCTAGAAGGAGATCGATCGATCCCTTCGAGAAACAGAAAAACGTAAATTTTTGGATCGCTCCGATCCTAGTAGATCGATCGTTCCAGGGGTAGATCGATCGATCCTTACTCAGATCGATCGATCCTTAGCCCAGGTAAGTTTTTCTTCCTCTTTTTCGCACTTGTTTGGTGTTCTTGAGAAAAAATTTCATAAATCCATAACTTCTTCAATTCTTAACGGATTTGAGTGATTTTTGGATGCATTCCACTCAGATTTTTGTGCTCTTTCTAATTATGGTACTCACTCTCTTGATCTGCAAAGGTACGCGCGTATTTCTCCTCTTTTTCAGTTCGAAAATCACATGTTCAAAGTGAAAAATTCGAGTTTGATAGCTTGTTTTAGGCTTATTTCGTGGCTTGCTATGATGTTATAAGCTGAATTCGACCTTACCCATGCCTTGTTAATGTGATTTGTGTGTTTGCACTTGAAATTGGAGAATTTTGGAAAAAAATTGAGATTTTGGGAAGAAGAAAAAATAAAAATAAAAATAAAATAAAAGAAGAAGAAGAATGGTCAGACCCACTCTCATCTCACTTTTGACCACGAACAGTTAAGTTTTTTCATCCCTTGCCTGTTTCTTCGTACTTACCATCCTATTCTCGTTTTTTTTTTCACACTGGGGACAATGTGATTTAAGTCTGGGGGAGGATGCTCATCGTTTACTAACACCATTTTCTTTGTTTTGTTTCTGTGGAGTCATTTTTATGTTTTTCTTGAGTCAGTCCAAGTTGTTTTATTGAGTCAAAACCTTGTTAGGAACTATGAACTTTTCTTGGAACTAACCACATTGCATTGACACTTGAAGGACCATTGCCATAGTAGTTGATTGCAGATTTTATTAGATAGAACGTTGTGAGTGGATCAATCTAACAGAGAAAGTTCAAATTTCTGGAGAGTTTGAAAGAATCATTGTTGGCTCTGCCCAAATAAACCTTAATTTTCTCATCTTGGGGCTTGGTATACATCGAACTTGATTCCTCTTCCAGCATTTTAAAGATAAGTTTTGTCACAATTTCTTTTTGATCTTCCCTAAAAGAAAAAAAAATAAGAGAAGTCTAAGGTTTAAGAACGGCAGTCTGAGTTCCATAAAAAGGACTATGAAGGCGAGCTTACACTCATAAAAAGAGAGTTGCACCGTTCTTGATCTATAGAAAAGAGAGGAAGTCTAGTCGATAGAAAAAATAAAATGATACCCTAGAAAAGTAGGGAGAAATCGACTAAGGGAGGAAAAAATAAGAGAGACTGTGAAAATACTTTTTGTGTGTTCAGGAGCTTGGAATGGAAAGAATCTATAAGTTCTTTGATCGATACTCCCTCGATGAGACCGCACGCTTAATTGATAAAAGGGATCAACAATGGAGGTTTCGAATTTCTCTAAGGGGTTCAAATCGTATCTGGGAGATTGCTAAGCTAGTAGTAAGTATGCTGAAATATTATCTAATGTTGGCTCTGTGGTATGTGGATTCAAGAGTGTTGGTCAATGTGGTGTTCTAGAGATATGGTGAGTTTCAGTTTTCAAACCTCGACTCTATTCTTAGTAGTTTGCTTGAGGACAAGCAAAAGACTAAGTCTGGGGGAGTTGATATGTTGCGTTTTTGACGCATTCTAACCCAATGTTTTCAATGGTTTTTCGAGTCAAAGTGTGTTTTTAGAGTCTTTTAGTCCTTTATCGTGTCTTTTCAGGTTTTAGGTCGCTTTGGAAGAAAATGAGTCAATTTGGCTGCAAACGGACATATGAAGATGCAGAACCATACAGAACGGTCTGAAGTTTGGTATTCCTTGAGGCACTTCCCACCGATGGATCGAGCTGAATTTTGGACACAGACTTTATTATTGAGTTAGCTTTTATATGGAAGTATTTTGAAGTCGATCCAACGGTGCGATCTGAAGTTATGCTAGTATTTGTAAAGAATGTACAAACCAACCGGTTCATTAAAGCAGAAAAATAAAATTTCGGATTTTCCTATTTTGACTCGGTTTTGGAAGGATTTCGACCAAGAACGTGATTAGACCTATATATACTTTTTTTTGCCATTGTTTAGGCAACGCTTTCTATTCTATTCATACTTTTGGGTTTTGTGCTTTGTAAGCTTGGAGAGACGAGTTTCTGCATCTTTGGAGAAGATTTATGAACCCCTTTGAATTTCTTATTTAATAATTATGAATTTCTCTTCAACTCTTTGCTTTTTCTCTGCATCCATGTCTGAGTAGATTCATAGTTAGGTTTAGGGTTTTCAAGGGAATTTATGAATCATTGAATTAGACATAGATAGGGAATTATCTTGTGGTTTCTTCATCTATTGTTGATCTCATTGCTGAAACTTGATTAGCTACCTAGTGTCTGATCTTAGGTTGTTTAACGCATCAAAAGTGTTTGTTTAAAAGCCTGAAAGAACATAGATGAGCAAAACATCCTTAGCCAAAGAAAGATGATGTTAAGGCGTTTTGTGAACATATCAAACTCAAAATTAATGATTGTCTAGAATAGTAAGTTCAAACGACAGTTTAGATACTTAGGTTGTTAGACAAAGTAATTGATACCACGACGGTGGATTGATTATACAATTGTGTTTTGAGTTCTAGAACGGTTCATAATCCATTCCCTGAATAATTGTCAGATTCGTGATCTCTGAATTCCTACGAATTGCCCTTGACCTAACGCTTGTTTTATTTAATTTTACACCGATTTTATTGCTATTTTCGTTTTAACTTGCAAACAACAAACCATATTTTTGTCTTAGCTTAATTTTGGTCCAAAGAATCGTAGTGTGGCCTTTGGAACTTATGAATTCGATCCATAAATACTACGACATTGTTGTGCACTTGCAGTAGTTATTTTATAGGGTTAAAACCTCTGTATCGCCTTCATGGGAGCCTTTGTGATAACGGATGTGAATGGGGTTTGATCGGTCTGTCAGAGGAGCTTTTCCAGCTCGGGGGCTGTTGTGATCGCGTTGTGGACTCTGGAGTCCATGCTGTCGAGTCGCTTATGTATAAGATCTTCCTCGGATGCCGTAAGAGTCGAGGTGGTGGTAACTCTCGAGCGAGCGTTCAATCTATGCTAGCCCCTGCGCAGATCTGTTGTCGGCGTGATGCCGAACAAGTTATTGAACACCTGGTCGGTATCGAGGTTCCTCCCTGGTGTTGTCTCTCCATCTAGGTCGTCGACGACGATTGAGGCGAGGCGATTTTTGAGGAGATGATTCACGTCTTCACGATATGTGACCTGCTCGGCCCTGAGAAGATCGAGACGATCATCGATCCCCTTCTTGATCTGAGCCGAGAAGATCCTCATCATATCGGTCATGTCAACCAGGGGCGGTCCTGGTAGATTTTGGGTTCCTGCCAGCGGGTCGGTGCGTTCTGCGTCTTCAGTGTGACGCTGGTCGACTTCTTCCGCAACAGGTAGTCCTGTCTTGGGTCGATAAGCCAACCTGTTGTTAGATCAATGAGCCGATCAATGGTGTTGACACCTTCGGGCCAATCTGTTGGTTGATCTTCAGATCGGACTTCGCCGGTGTTGGTAGCTTTCGGGTCGATTGGTGCAGAGGTTTCAACCATCTTCGAGCTCCGCGGTTTTTCGTATAGATTGAGTCTCTTATTCTCCACAGAAGGCGCCAAATGTGATAACTCAAATCGGTACTATGAAAGAAATAAGAGTTAATGGGTTTAAAGAGAGATCTTTATTGAAAAATAGCAGGAGCTCGGGAGGTACACAGTGAGTTTAGGTCATCGGAATAAGAACGCCGACCTAAACGTGAAAGAGAAAAAATCTAAAGCTTTAAGCGATAAGTTGATATGTTTGACCTAGGTCTCTCTCTCGATTTCAGAATGACTTTATCGTCGGGAAGCCCTCCTATTTATAAGATATCCGAGTCGGTCTTCAAGACTTGCTCTTTCCCTTTTGGAATAGGAAAATTTCCCGAGAGATAAGGCCGACCTGACGCTTTCTCCGGATTGATAAGGATAAATGGAATATTTCCATTTATCTTAGACGACTTAAAATGGCGTGTGCCTTTTAGGTTTTCTCAATGGAACGAGCTCAATTGACGTCGAGCTTTTTAGAGGGGGTCTGAACCCCTGCTCTAACAATACACGTCAAATCAGGATATAGAATTGAACAAAATTTTACGGCTCAGGATTATGAAAAATACAAGAACAATCGTAGAAAGTGAACTTGAACAAGACTTTTATTGGTTAACACAGTAAAAGCATGAAATGTGACCCTCAATGTACACTATGTGGGATGCAATTAGAAACCATTAATCATACATTTTTTAATGTTCTCCGACACCTTAAGTTTGGGTTTTATCTCTGATCCCTATACTTCTGAATAGGTTCCCGACAAATGTTTTGTTCCTATCTTCTCTCTCTTTTCTCATCTCCTCTCTTTTCATCACCTTTATCTTCTTTCATGATTTAAATGTCCTCTCTCTCTCTTCTTTCATGATTGATCTCTTGTTTCTCATTTTACAAGTTTTTTTGTAACAAACAAATCTGGGTGTATAATATATTTAGCCCGACCCATTGATATTATGGGCCCTAGGGCAAAATAAACTTTTGAGCCCTCTAGTTAAAAATTTTACACTAATTTTGGCTCATATCTAATGAATTTTATAATAAAAATATTAATTTAAATTTAAAATATAATTAATTGGGCTTATTTGTTTAAAAACGGGTCATATTTTATACATCATTTTTAGAGAAATAAATTGGGCCTCTGGACAGGCGCACCTCTGTCCACTACACTTGGATCAGACCTAAATATATTTGAGATCCATGATACTGAAAATCAAATCTAGACTTTGATTAATATTATATATATGTATATATATATATATAGGTTTTGCTTAAAGTTCCACATATGTGTCTGTTTATATTTCATAATTTTGTTTTAGATTATAAGATATTGCCATCAGAATAGATTTCTTCATTTAAAGATTAGATGTGAAAAAAATCAACCCTTTAAACTGAACAGTGTTTTTACACGGTTAACACATGAAAGTTTACATCAACATATAAAAGTTCCAAAAACTTTGGGAATGTTTCTAAAAAAATTTCCACAAAAAGTTTGAGATTACAAATTTTTTACACTAATAAGTTTGAATTCACCAATCCTTAGAAAGGGGTTTAGAGTTT
This sequence comes from Alliaria petiolata, assembly GCA_020283515.1. Taxonomy (NCBI): domain Eukaryota; kingdom Viridiplantae; phylum Streptophyta; class Magnoliopsida; order Brassicales; family Brassicaceae; genus Alliaria; species Alliaria petiolata. The sequence goes on from JAHZTW010000005.1 coordinate 8,655,889, forward strand.
TGATTTTAGTGTTGAGAGAAAGGTTTAGAGTTTAGATTTTAGTTTAAGGTTTACTGTTTAGATTTAAGGGTTTAGGAGGAGGTTTAGGGTTTACAGTTTAGGGTATATGGTTTAGATTTTATGGTTTATGGTTTAGTTTTCAAGGTTTTTAATTTCCATATGGGTTTACGAATAGGATTTATCGCTAAGTCGGCATATCCGTTTATGTTCTGTTAGTTTTTGTCTACTATATTTTTCTTATTTCTAGAACTTTTTTTTATTTATAGAAACCTAAATTTATCCATCTAATACAAGTGTTGTAGTATATTTGATTACATAAAATTTTCAATAAAATAATATGTAAATGGGTGTAATAAAACTAATAAAAATATAAAAATATCAAGATATGTATCAAAAGGGTTAGTGTCTACTAAAATGTCAAATCAAATCTAGCAATAGTTTCAAGAGGCTATTCTATTGACGAAAAAGATAAAAATGACCGAAAACGCTACTTTGTTAACACATTTTCAAGGTCGCTATTTTCCATATTTTTCTGATCAATCTGGTTAGATCTGCAAGTGGCCCTTTCAAAAATGTCAATTTTTTATTAGTAAACGAAAAATTTATTGGATGAAAGAAAATCATAAACCATATGATTATCAATTTCTAAAAATAAATTTCTCTCGTAAGGTCTAACTAAAACTAAAATGTATATTTTAATTATCAAATTTTTAAATAATATTTACTCATTAGTTCTTAACTCTCTTACGAATTGCAGGAGAAGCTAATAATCCTAAGCCTCATGCACCATGTGCTATCATCCAAGAGAGGCTTCACCTGATATTTGTAATAAACATAATGGTGGCGAATTATGTAACCTTGCTTGCATAAAAGACAAACGTATGAGAGTTGGAAGATGTCAACGACCTAACAACAATAGAGATGAAACTGTTTGCATCTGTTATATGGTGCGCGACCCCCAAAATTGCTAGAATTTTGGAAAGCCATGAGAGTAGTGATTTATGTAGCAACAAGGAATGAAATATGATTTATGTTGTAAACTCTCGATAAAAAAAATATTTTATTTTTAACTAAATTATAACACTTTTAATTTAGAAATATAACTTTTAACTAACTATTTTTGAAATCACATTTTGCAATCATTTTTTTCAAAAGGTTTTGGAACCATATTCTTCACATATTTTTTAAATGAGAAATTTACAGATTCATATTTTTGCATAAAAAATCGCAAAGTCTGATTTTTTCAAGGAAAGTTTTTGAAATCCCAATTTTGATGTTATTTTTTTTGTCAAGAAATTTAGGGGTTCACTTATCTGGCAACAAATTCACGGATTTACATTTTTGACGAAAATTTATTCATCATCATCAGAATTTTTTTGAAATCATATTTTCATCTATGACGTAAACTTTTGGCACAAAATTTATAGATAAAAACTTTTGGCAAAATATTTGCGCAATCAGATTTTTGACAAAGAGTTTTGGATTCACATCTTCAATGTAAAAAGTTTGGTGGAAAATTTACAGATTCTACATTTTGGCGAGAAATTGAATTATTTGTAACATATTTTTTTGGCTCGAAATTGAATTACAAATAGGCCTGGTTTGAGGGTCGGATCCGCCCTACAGCGGATTTTAAGTTTTCTTGACCCGCTTCGAACCGCCGCACAAAATTTTTAAACAAAATTTTTTTGACCCGCATCCGCCCCGCTTGAGTTTAAGAATACACGCAGGTAACCCGCCAATATTTAAATAAAAAATATATATATATATATATATATTTTTAAAAAAACCTAATAAAAAAGATCCAATAAGATAAAATCTAAATATACAACTTATTTAAAGGGGAAATGTGGCTCAGTAGCCATATCAGATAGGTAATTTAATTTTGTAACCATAATAATTTTGTGGCTATGATATTCTCTGTATATTATGTATATTACCAATTATGTCTTTCTTTTATATTCTCAAATGGTAACAAGTCTATATTGTATTACATGTTTGCATAGTATAGTTTAATATATTTTATTGGCCTCGTTGAGGACTGCCATATTCGCTCTGTCTGCACCTGACTTAATCCTTCTTGCGGTCCCAGACTTGACATCAAATATACATATATGTTTTCTTTCACATGTCATTCTATTATATTTAGGCGGTATAGAACAGACAAACTGAATAAAAAATGTAACAAGTCTATACTGTTTTGCATGATCATATAGTATAAGTTTCTTCTGGCTCTGTCGTCGACTCTCGCTCTGTTCAGCTTGTCTCCACTACACCTTCCCCTCTTCCTCCTGCCGTCTTCTTCCCGTTCGTCACTTTCGTCTGCTTGATTTCTCTCTAACATGTTATACTATTATATTTATACGGTATAGAAAAGAATAAATGAATATCTAAAGTAAGGGTATTTTCGTCCAATGAAACAGTGCTTTGGTTATGCATTTAATTTTCAAATCCTTATGGTTATATTCTCTGTTATCTTACCCAATATGTATATACACCTAAAAGACCCTACTTACAATTATATAAAAAAATTTGTTAGCAAATTTATACAAATATTACATAATATTTTGAAATTTTAATAATTTTGTCAATAAATTTTTTAATAAATAACATTTAAAAAAAAATTGGCGAAAACACCCGCACCCGCCCCATATTTTAAAAATACCCGCCCCGCAAAAACCCACTTTTTTGTTTCTGATCCGCACCCGCCTCCGGCGGGTCAAACGGGGTGGGACCCGCAGGTAATGAACCAAATTCCCAGGTCTAATTACAAATTTGGGAAATTGGATTTTTGACGGAAAATTTTGGTATCACAATTTCGACGTAATTTTGGCGGAAAATTTACGAATTTACTTATTTGGCGAGAAATTCATGGAATCAAATTTTAACAGAAAGTTTTAGGAATCACATTTTCAAATGTATATTTTTTGGACGAATTCACTTTTGGCGGGAAATTCACGAAAACAAAATTTTGACAGGAAAATTTTGTAATCATATTTTTGATGTAAATATTTTGGTGTGAAATTTAGTGATTCACGTTTTGGCGAGAAATTTGTAGAATCGGGTTTGTAACAGAAATTTTTTGGAAATATATTTTTTACGTAAGTTTTTGGCAGGAAATTTGGGGAATCAGATTTTTGGTGAGAAAGTGTTGTATTCATATTTTTGACAAAAAGTATTTAATTTGTCTCAAATTGAATTTTCAGAAATTTTGTTACCATCTCATCTTGTCCCATTTCCAAATAAGAACAAAAATTTATATCATATGTGAATGTATTCTATCTTGGGGATTTCTATTTGATTGTATCGAAAGGCCTAATGATTTGGTAAGTATCTAAACATATATAATTTGTCTCAGATTAAATTTTCAGAATTTTTGTTACCATCTCATCTTGTCCCAATTCCATTTCCAATAAGAACAAAAATTTATATTATATGTGAATGCATTCTAATTATATTTAAATAGCTAAACAACATAAATTACTCACCTTCTGCTGATATTTAAGTATCTAAACATGTATAAAAGTCCAAGTTCGATATGTTCACAAAGCTTAAGAAGTTCGATATTTTTTGTTATTAACCTACTTTTGTAACGTCAATTGGTATGCTTAAACGATATAGTAGACTATGTTAAATTATTCAAGCTTGCTTTGCACGTGGGAAAATTGGACTTGCTAATTTACTACCGGCTATTTTTGGAAAACATCATAATATAGGACTTTAAAATCTCAAAAAGAAGAACAAATCAAAACAGCATATTGGCCTAAAAGTATATGCTTATCTTGTTATTCGTTGTAAAGATTAATAAACAGACAACTGATTCCATTTTCCAGACAAACCCGTGTTAAAAAAAATGGTATGAAAGACATGCCAGAAATTCATATATGCAAATGCAAACGAAAAGTAGACATGATACTATAAGAAAACAGCTCACTATAGATGGAAGAATTCGTCGGAAGTCCATCGAAAAAGATCCTTTCTAACGGATATCGTTTGTTTGATCTAGGTTGTTATAAATAGAAATTCATCGGAAATCCGTCGGAAGTTTTTGACAGACAAAAACTTGTCAAAATTTTCTAACATATTTTCGACAGCACCTGTTGTCGGAAAAACTGTTGAAAATTATCCGTTGGAAAGCTATCAAAAATTATTCTGACGGTTTTTGACAGTAGCCTGTGTATGCGGATTTTAAAATTTCAAAATTTATGTATGCAGATTTCCGACGGGATTTCAAAATTACAACAGCTTTCGCAACGGCTATACAACAACTATATTTAAATGGCTATTTTTTACGGGTTGCCGATAAGTGTCATATCTCGTTAGAAACGTGACATAATTTCTTCAGAAATTTCTGACGGAATTCCGATAGGTTTTGTTGCTGTTTCTAATTTCTTACGGAACTCCAACAAATATAAATCAATAAATCCGTTTGAATTCGGTTGGGTCTTGTTAAAAAAAATTCGACGCTACTTATCCATTAGAAAACCCATCAGAATTTGCCATTTTTTCTTATAGTATGAAAAAATCAATCCTACAAAGAAAAAAAAAAGATGCTGCCACAAAGCAACCAAATTTAAGCAGGGGTTATTGGTTTTTATATTTTAATGGATTTTGAAATTCTTTTTGGATTTGATAAATTCATTGATTTTAAAATCAAACAAGTGGATTTCAAAGTCCAAAAATGAATATCAAAATCAAATATATGGATTATTGTAAATCAGTTAAATGGATTTCAATAGTTTAATCTTGATTGGCATGTTCTCGTTTAACAATACATATGAGAAAATGAAAAAATAATTATAATTGTAAAAATGAAAAAATATGTGAAAAGGAAAATGTATAGAAAAATAATTTTAACGAACATGATGTGTGACTCTGGAATCTCATCGACTTTAGATATATATAACCGAACTGGAGAATGTTGTGATGGAGGAAAAATTGACGTGAGATAAAAAAAATAAAAAAATATTCAAATCCAATTAAATAACAAGGTTGAACTCTGTATTTGGGTCTTTGTATGTTAATCATAAAAATACTTATAAATCCATTCAATTTCAATTAAAAATAAAATCCCTATAATATTTGGATTTTAAAATCATAGAACCAATAACACTGGATTTCAATATGAATTTTAAAATCGTAAAACCAATAACACTGAATTTCAATATAGATTTTAAAATCATAGAACCAATAACACTGGATTTCAATATGAATTTTAAAATCGTAAAACCAATAACACTGAATTTCAATATAAATTTTAAAATCATAGAACCAATAACATTATAATTATAATTGTCGTCTTCCCTTTAACGCCTTTGACTACGTGTCAACTGCTTCTTTCTTGGTCGTTTTTTTCTTTGTTTACGTCAATATTTTTAATCAACGACAATATATTATTTTGTATATCGTACTTCACGTGAAAAAGAAGCAACATAAAACTACTCAACATTACTTATAAGTTATAATCTTACGGTTTGGCAAAATATCTGTTATATTTGATTCGATCTGTTATTTGCTTCGATTCGAATCGAAAAATTCGGATATCCATAATTGTATGGAGTAAAGCAAATACTAGAAATCAATATCCGTTGAAAACTGAGCAAATCACAAATACTAAAATTTTAAGAGACGGATATCTGTTCCGCTCCGTTATATACATATATATGTATATGTATATAAATAATTATATATATATATTATATAATTCTTATATGTATATATAAGTTTTTGTGAAATTTTATTTATATGTTAGTTATTTTAATACTGAAATATAATAAATTAAAAAGAAATTTATTTTTTATAGAAAATTATTTCAGTTATAAATTAAATTTATATTTTTTTCTTGATAGTTTGGATAAAAAATTTATATTTTTTTCATAAAAGTATGTATTTTTAGTTTTTTGTTTGTATTAAAAGGATCAAACTAAACATACGCAAATATCCGTAAATATCCGCAAATATCCGCAAATATCCGTAAATTTTCCGGATATCCGGATTTTTGGATATCCGTATATTTACGGAACAAATCAAATCATAAAATTAGATATTCGGTAAAAACAAAGCAAATCACAAATTAAATACTAGAAAATTTGCGGATATCCGATCCGCGTCCAGACCTAAGTTATATATATCAATTTTTGATTAATTATTGGATATGATTCGTAACTAGTATGGAATGGTTTTGGTCAACAAAAAAAAAACCAGTATGGATTAATGTTCGTTTGTTTACCAATTAAACATGAGTTTGAAACGAATGCTTTGAAAACTAGATATATGTTATGGTTAAAAAAAAAAAAAAAAACTAGATACATGTTAAAAGAATATCGAAAAGATTAACCAAAGGTTTTTTTTTACAGTAATCTCTTACCAAACAGAAGGTTTGTTGTATTTCTTTTATAAATATTAAGAGATCAATTATTTTTGTTCAACTAATGTTAAAATTTAATCAAATATCTATTTATTCTTTTATTTTACTAGTCAAAGTTTCAAACCCTTTATAATCGAGAAATTCGAAATTACTAGTAGTATATAGAGAAATTGCCTCAAACATATATATATTCAACATCTCATTCCATTTTGACATATTCTCTTGACATTAATATCTCATAAACGACTTCAACTGCACCATAATTTTTTCTAATTAAACACCCTAAATGAATTCAATCAAACGTACAGTAAAACTGTGTATGAATCAAAAGCATTAACTTACGTTAACCTTGAGTTACAAATATATTAATTCGTGAAATATCATAAATTTAAATAATCCTATGTTCCAAATAAGAAGGTAGTCGTTGAGTGTAAATTTTAAAAACCTAGGTCGTTGAGCTAGCTGAAACATCTTAATTGACATCTAATCAGTTAATCACTAATCAAAACCAAAACCAAAATTAAAAAAATAAAATAAACAAATTTAGTTATATTTCCCGGCCTCCTTATCCATGCATCGCCAAACCGACATTAAGACTATCTTAAAATCATATATATTACAAAAACAAACGCAAAATAAATCATATAATATAACCTAACCACTTTTAATTAGTTGCACAATCTCCCTCAATATTTCTCTTTAATAAAAAAAAAAAAAAAAAAATTCTCTTTAATCTTTTTAATATTCGCGTGTGTATATATATATTTCACATTAACACTCTTTCATCATCATCTCTCTCTTCTCACTCACTCTCACTGTTAAAAAAATGTCTCTCTTCTTAACATTTCTCTATGTTTTCCTCTCTAACTCAGTTTCTCTCTCATACTCTTTCTCTCTCCACTTTCCTCTCACATCTCTCCATCTCATCCCAACCACTACTAACTCATCTTCTTCCTTCCTCCAAACCTCCCTCGTCTCTCGCCGGGATCGATCTCCGTCGTCGTCGTTTCATCCATACAATTTCCGATCAAATTTCAAATACTCAATGGCTCTGATTCTCTCTCTTCCGATCGGAACACCGATTTAGTTATATTTCCTAGCCTCCTTAATCCTTATCGCCAACCGACACTAAGACTATCTTAAAATCATATATATTACAAAAACAAACGAAAACTAAATCATATAATATAACCTAACCACTTTTAATTAGTTGCACAATCTCCCTCGATATTTCTTTTTAATATTTTTAATATCCGTGCGCGTGTGTATATATATATTTCACATTAACACACTTTCATCATCATCTCTCTCTCTCCTCACTCATTCTGTCCTCACTCACTCGCACTCTGTTAAAAAAAAAACATGTCTCTCTTCTTAACAATTCTCTATGTTTTCCTCTGTAACTCAGTTTCTCTCTCATACTCTCTCTCTCTCCACTTTCCTCTCACATCTCTCCGTCTCATCCCAACCACTACTAACTCATCTTCTTCCTTCCTCCAAACCTCCCTCGTCTCTCGCCGGGATCAATCTCCGTCGTCGTCGTCGTTTCATCCGTACAATTTCCGATCAAATTTCAAATACTCAATGGCTCTGGTTCTCTCTCTTCCGATCGGAACACCGATTCAGACTCAAGAGCTTGTTCTCGACACTGGAAGTCAACTTTCATGGATCCAGTGCCATCGCAAGAAGAAGAACCCTCCTCATACGGCTTCGTTTGATCCGTCCTTGTCTTCATCGTTCTCCGATCTGCCTTGCTCTCATCCTCTCTGCAAACCACGAATTCCCGATTTTACCCTTCCCACGAGTTGCGATTCTAACCGTCTCTGTCACTACTCTTACTTCTACGCAGACGGAACCTTCGCTGAGGGCAACCTCGTCGAAGAAAAATTTACCTTGTCAAATACCCAAATTACCCCTCCTTTGATTCTAGGTTGCGCTGCTGAGTCTACAGACGACAGGGGTATTTTGGGAATGAATCTTGGTCGTCTTTCTTTCGTCTCGCAAGCTAAAATATTCAAATTCTCTTACTGTATCCCGACCCGATCGAACCGACCCGGTTTTATTCCGACAGGGTCTTTTTACCTCGGGGAAAACCCGAGTTCCCGCGGATTCAAATACGTCTCTCTTTTGTCTTTTCCTCAGAGTCAACGCATGCCGAATCTAGACCCTCTGGCTTACACAGTATCTTTGCAAGGGATACGAATCGGACAAACGAAATTAAACATCCCAGCCTCTGTTTTTAGACCCGACGCAAGCGGGTCGGGTCAAACCATGGTGGATTCGGGTTCTGAATTCACTCACTTGGTCGACGTGGCGTATGATAAAGTGAGAGAAGAAATAGTGAAGCTTGTGGGGCCTAGATTGAAGAAGGGTTACGTGTACGGCGTCACAGCTGACATGTGTTTCGGCGGGAACAATCCGGTTGAGATTGGACGGTTGATAGGCGATCTCGTGTTTGAATTTGGGAGAGGAGTTGAGATTCTCGTTGAAAAACAAAGGATCCTTGTCAACGTAGGAGGTGGGGTCCACTGTGTTGGGATCGGACGGTCCAGCATGCTTGGTGCAGCAAGTAATATAATCGGGAACGTTCATCAGCAGAATCTATGGGTTGAGTTTGATGTGACCAACAGGAGAGTGGGTTTCGGTAAAGCCGACTGCAGCAGTTTATCACTGTGATGAGAAGGTTCTAATATTCTTCTACGGTCGTGCGCATGATTTGAAATTGTACCCGACTATGGTAATCGTTGGATGATGTTTGATCGGACAGTGTATATATTATTATATGTTTTTGGGAGTTGTGGATCCCATATATGGACATCAGTCTGAACTCTGAAGCAAACTTCTCCTCTTTATTAGTCCTAATAGGGCTGATGATGTATCATGTATATGTGTTAATAAATCACTGCCGCTTGTATATTTTAATAAAATTGCTTTTTGTTTGAGCAAATTTTAACTAGTTTATTGAGCAAAGTACTTTATGTAAATAAATTTATGGAATAACATAACGAAAAAGATTGTATTCCTCAACGAAAGAAATTATATTGATCAACGAGTTTTGGTTGCAACTGTCCTAATTATATTGAATTACTATATGAAAAAATCGCGTTACAAATCGTTGTAAAGCGGTTTAGCTTGTTACTGAACGTTGGATGACTAAGAATTTGTAAACTTGGGCTTTGCTACATGATAATTCACGAACACAAAAATGTTTATTATTAGATCATCCTCATAATGTACATTTTAATAGGATTTTCGCAATAAAATAATAATTAAAAATTAAAAAAAACGCAAAGAGAGTATGATAAGAATATCTTATTTGAAAAACTTTGATATATTCTTCATACTCATTTCACATATATCATTTTATAATTGATTTAATTTTTCTTTATAAATTAAAATTTAATTATATAATAGAATTATTTTTAAAATAATAATATTGTATAGTTGAGATACTTGAGAGAGTTTCTCACCAATAAAAAATATTACATAATGCATAAACTTACAAAGATGAAAACAATTTATTAAACTAATATGAAATTAATATATGTGAAATAAAGCTAAATATCGTAATCTACAATATTCATAACTTTTTAGATTTTTTTTTTATATAATTTTGATATGGTTGATGATGAGTGATGACATTGTATTTAGCAATTAAAAATGATATTCATTGGTGACAATTTTTTATTGGTAATGATGGTTTTGTAGATGACGATAGTTTAAAAGATACAAATAAAAAAATTACAATAATATTATTGTTTGCATCGTCATCTATTGTAAATTTATAATGACAGTGTTTCCTAATAGGTAGTAAAACAAACCGAAAATTAGATATACAAAAATATAGATACCACATATTCAGATATTCATATGATAGAAAATGCTTGTCTTTATGACAAACTAAAGAGTATAGATAAATACAAGTGATGGATTTTGGGAGATATGCAATGTAAGAACCAACAAAAACACATGATGCAAATGAAGACAATGATACATGATGATGAAATCGAGCAAAGCACACTAATAATCAATTACAACTGAGATACGGCAAGTCGGCAACGTCACTTTTTCTTTTTGTCATTTTCGATTTAAGCTCTAAAGGAACCAGCCTTAATAGCCCTTACAGGCTTCTTTCTTTTTCTTCCCCATGAATCAACCTGTTTGACAAAGACTAGCATTAACTAGCTAAGTACTTTTTAGTATTAGTTCAGTTTCAGGTTTTTGATATCTTAAACTTAAAATTAGTAGGAGTCTCTTATACAAAACGTTAAACAAAGCAATCACAGAAAATATGAGATAATTTTTATTATTGATGATCGATCTATAATAAAACTATATTGTGATTTTTTTTAAAAAAGTTACTCACGATTTTAAGTAACTCATGTTATAACTCAAATCGGCGTGTAAAAAAAGATGAGAGTTAATGGGTTTGTTCAAGAGATCTTTTGAGTGAAAATAGCCGGAGCTTTTAGAAGTATATTAAGAGTTCCGATCGTTGGAATAAAAGAGCCGGTCCTCCAGGTCTCCCAGAGAAAAAAGCCTCCTCTCTCTGTTTGAGTTCCTTCTCTATTTATACAGAGCACACTTCATAAATCGGGCGGTCTACTTTGATTCGATCTAAGGGCTCATATTTAAAGATATGGCTTTAAATATATTTAAATAAATTGAGTGGAATCTGAGCGCTGATTGAGTGGAGACTCTGACGGATTGTGCCGTAAGACTGAGTGGGAGGCTGAGTGGAGAGTTTGATGGATCGTGCCATACCGCCAGGTTAGTCAGCTCTGAATGTCTTTAAGTCGGCCTTCGATGGAAACTTCCCCTTTGGAAGAGTTTCTTGAGAGGTGGCCGACCACGAGTCTTCCCAGTTTGTCCAGAGATGATCGACCTCGTGCTTTCTCTATTTTCCGAGAGATGGCCGACCTGGCGCTTTCTCCGGATAAGTGAGTACTGAATTTCTATTTTCCATAGCCGACCTAAAATTGGAATTGCCAACAGTAGGGTTTTTAATTGGGCCGAATGCCATTGTTGACCAAAATTCAATCTCATATGCCATTCTTATAAAAAATAATTTCGTTTTGATTAAATTTTAATAGAAAAAATGTATAAATACAAATTTGTCCTTCAAAAATCTAACAATTTACAACCCCATTCGGGTTTTTCCCAACTCCAAACCCGAATCCAACAAAAAATAACCCTAACTTTTTATTGTCTTAGATTTACACCACTATAAATCGTCGAGTCATCTCCTCCGCATCGCCTCCTCCCCGATTCCTCTTCTCGTTCCTTCTCCTCCGCATAGCCTCTTCTCCGATTGAGTACTCTCTTCGATTCCTCTTCTCGCTTCTTCTCCTCCACATCTCCTCCTCTTCTCGCTTCTTCTCCTCCGAATCACTTGTATGATTCCTATTCTCCTCTGCTCTTCTCTTCCTATCGAGCCGCGAGTTTGATTTCTAAGTAAACCTCAAAAAACTTTGATATCTTCTGGGGTTGTGAAATATTCCGTTCTTCTCCTCTTGTCGTTCAATTGGGATTCATTATTAATGTTGGTTTGATCTCCTCCTCCTGAAACCCTCGCAGCAAAAGAAACAAAAGGAGCTGCAATGGATGTTCCTCCTTCGAACTCTCCTCCTCCTAAAATCATTGCAGCAAGAGAAACAAATGGAGCTGCAGTGGAACCCGTTCCTTCTATTCCTTCTCTGAATTGTCATCCTCCTAAAACCGTCGCAGCAACAGAAACAAAAGGAGCTGCACCGGACGATCCTCCTCCGAACTCTCATCCTCCTGAAAACGTCGCAGCACCACTGAAGGAGACACAGAAGGAGTAATCGCAGGGGACGGTCCTCCTTCTAAAACCGACGCAGAAACAACAGGTTCACCAATCCAAGAAGCACCAATAGAAGCCGCACAAACTCCCGAAGAGATGAACTTTGATTTAGCTCTGGTATTGTTTGAAGGAGAACCATCAAATTCTGCTCCCCAAGAGATTGGTGACGAAGAAATGCAAGAAAAAGAGCTTTCTCTCGAAGAAATGCAAGGAAAAGAGCTTTATGTCGAGGAAGAGCAAGAAAAAGAGCTTTCTCTAGAGCAAGAGAGCGAGCAAGAAAAAGAACTTTTTCTCGAGGAAAACAAAGAAAAAGAGCAAGAAAAAGAGGTTGGTGTTGAGAAAGAGGTATTATTTACAAGTCTTATGCATTTTTGTTACCTTGAAATTGAGATTGATATTGTAGAATGGATGAAAATATATTAGGATGATTAGTGATGTGCGGACAATTGGGAGAACTAAGTAGTATATTGGCTAAGAATGTAATAGGAGGTTAAACTAGGTTCAAATACATTTTGATATGTTCAGCTAATATTTCTATGTTAGTTCAACTAAGTGATAGTGGGTTCAACCTCGTCTCAGTAGGTTCAAGTACGTGTCAATAAGTTCAACTACGTTTGAATTTGCAGGATGAGGAGGATGAAACGCCACCATTGCAACCAGAGAAGTTCTACTTCACTCCAGATCAATATACCAGAGGATGTAAGATAGGATCGAGATGTACTGTCGTGAAGACAGTGTCTATGATAAAGAAGCTGAAAAATGAATCGACATGGTTCACAAGACATCCTCAATTCAAGCATATTTTTCATATGGAGGAGGAGCCAAACCGAAAGCCTATGGGTCTGTGGATGTTGCTACTTCATCAAGCTTGTACGGATTCAGAGAAGGAGTTCTGGTTTGTGGTTAATGGAGTACCGATCAGATATTCCATTAGGGAACATGCTCTGTTAAGTGGGTTGGACTGTCACAACTATCCGAGGGTATATGATGACTTGAGGGATAAGAAAAAAGGCGATTTTAAGTTTGTGCAAAGGATGTTTGGAAGGAAGGACAATATAAGAATCGAAGATGTGGAAGAGAAAATGCTGTCATTGACGAGCGGGTTAGATAAGAAGAAGCTGGCTGTCCTGTTGTTCTTATGCACTGTGTTGAAAGCGAAATCTAAGGTAAAAGGGAATATAGAGCCTTTCTTGCTTAAAGTGGTTGATGATTTGGTATTGTGCAAGACATTTCCATGGGGGCGTTATACTTTTGATGACTATATGGAGGAGATGAAAAGGGCGATGAAAAAATTCAAGGGCATCGTCAAAGACAAAGAGTCATTGACATTTTCTGGATTCATTCTTCCTCTAGAGGTAACTATTAGTTGTGATATTAAAATATTTGTTTTAAGTCGATTTTAATGCAGCTCTATGTGTAGATATTTGCGTTTGAGTGTATTCCTGCGCTTAAACGGACATTTCGAGTAGAGGTACCCATGGAGAAGGGCTGTCCAAGGATGTGTAAGCACAAGTTCTTGGAGACTTCCATGAAAGGTTATCCATTAGAAGACATAAACGAGGCAATTGGAAATACCAAGGTGAGAGTTAGTCCTCATAAATGGTTATTTTTGTATTTGATATGAGTTTGTTTTTAATTGTTACATTTTTGTTGATATTCGCAGGATATCATAAGCATCTTGGAACCTGATTCTGACGAGGAAGCTTTGATGGACCACATCATAGGCGATGATTGCGATGATGGTATAGGGTTCATTGATCCGATTGTTGAGATGTGGCGAAACCGTCTAATAAAACAAGGGAGGAAGATATGGTGGAAAGATCTCTATGATATCGACTTGGCAGCTCGAGCTCTAGATAGTGATGCCAAAAATGCACTTAAAGATGAAAGTAAAGATGAAAGTGTTGCATCCGTGTTAGGGCTGAAGGAAGTGGTGTTGGGGCTGAATCAAGCGGTGGAGCGAATGGAGAAAGTGGTACAGGAAGTAAAGGATAAGGTGGATGGTTTTGATGACCGATTGAAAAGTGTTGAAAGTTTTGTGAAGGAGCACCGAATTAAAGGTTCTGAAACTGTTGGAAGCCCTACTCCAAGCCCTGCTCGAAGCCATAGTGAGGGCGAAGAAGGTAAAACTTTATGTTTTAATTCTAATGGATTTATTGTCATTTTTCTGTTGTTTACTTTGTTGTTGCTTTGTTGTTCATAACAATAGTTCTCATATATTTTAGGAGATGCAGATGAAGAGGGGGATAATGCGGATGGAAAGGAGGAGGAGGAGGAAGTCGAACCTCCGAAGAAAAGAACAAAGAAAGCACCTTCTTGTTACACTCCTAGTGATCATGTGCAGAAACGTAAAAGAGAGAGCGAGGGACATAAGAAGGATAAGGGCGTGGGGAAGAAGAAGGGAAATGGTGTGGGGAAGAAGAAGGGAAAGGGTGTGGGGAAGAAGAAGTAGTTTATGTTCTTGACTTTTGGTACTTGATAAAGTGTTTGCTTGGTAGTTTTTGGTACTTGATGATTGCAATTGCCTTTTGGTACTTTATGTTGTTGCTTGGTTGTGTATTTGATAGTAGTTTATGATGTTTGCTTAGTACAAATTGGTTCAACTGAGTTTTACAACAACAAGAAGTACAACGACTGACATTACTAACGAGGTACAACTGAAATACATGGTTCGAGTGAGTTTTATCAAGCACAACGAATGACATTACTAATGAGGTACAACTGAAATACATGGTTCGAGTGAGTTAGAAAATTATATTTAAGGAGGTACAACTTAAAATACGAACTAAGTAGAAGTACAACTTAAAATACGAACAATACATAGAACTTACTTAAAAAAGATTATAATTAAACTAAGTAGAAGAACAAGTACTGCAACAACCCCAAACGTCATCTCCACGCTGATTCTCTTCTTGTTCATTCTGAACATGTCCTTCCTTCACCTCTACGATGGCTTTTTCAGCGAGATATTCACTTGCTCCGTTGTTCTGGATTTTTCCCTCAAGACGATCAATCTCAGCATGTAAAATATCTATTTCTTCGTCTACCACAAAATCCCACCATTTCCGAATATGATACCCTTCCTTCTACACATAAATACCAAAGAATTATCATAAATATACTAATATTCTTCCCAAAAATTGATGTAGTAAGAATAGAAGTATATTAAACTCACATCACGACAGCGACAGGTGAAGTATCGCCTCCCATGATCGATTTTCGTATAGGATGTCTCTGTAAAAACGGCTCCACCGCAGTAACAATTTTTGGGCCTTCCATATTCACCATCTGCTATGAGGCATGGATCCAGCTCAGCTGATGATTCGAAACTGGTCACCGGACTGAATCTTCCCATTTCTTCGAATTTCTGAAATTAAAATAGATTCAGAAATTGAAACTGAACTGAAACGAAAAAGGACCTAGATCTACACAAATCAAATTAAAACTGAACAAGAACGACCTAGATCTACACGAATCAAATTGAAACTGAACAAGAACGACATAGATCTACACGAATGAAATTGAAATTGCTCACTGAAATGAGGAAACGACCTAGATCTACAAGCGAATGAAATTGAAATTGCTCACTGAATCAAAGGAATAGCTTGACCTGTTGAAATTGGCGAATCGTCCTTCTCCTCTCTCTCTCTCTCTCTCTCTCTCTCTCTCTCTCTCTCTCTCTCTCTCGCAGTCGAAGAGGTCGAAGAGAAGAACAAGAAAGAAACAAAAGTAACTAGGGTTTTCAAACATTAATTTGGGAAAGTGACCCTGATTTTGATTAAAAGAATATATATTTTTTAATTCATACCGCAGGCGCAATACTGAAAACAGAGAGTAAATTTCGTAAATTATCAAAATAATATAACTTAGTTGTACAAAAGCAATCAGTAGAACCAAACTCTTAATAGTTGTACTTTTCAAATTTTATTGTATTTCTAATTGAACCTTCCCCTAAACTATCATGGTGTAGTTGTACAAATGATTTTGGAACATTAAACATCATTTACAACGTTTTGATAGAAGTATGAGTGAAAAATTTAATATTTTGAATTTTTTTTCCTAAAAACGCTTAACAATATAGATGTTTTCCTTATATTGGAAGGGGTTATTTGATGTGAAAACATAATTTGTATCAAAATTAAATTTTAATGTTCTTCATATTAGTAATTGTTTCCTTATAATTGAAAATGTGTTTATACGTATTAAATGGTTGATTAACTTCGCTTGTAGGTTTAATATTAAAATTGATATTAGTTGTACTTGGTAATGAGAATTTGATAAAATGAAACTCAGAATTGTTGTTACTTGTACCTAGTTAAACCTGGCCATACAAATTCACCAAACTCAAATACATAACGATTCATAGTTGTACATAGTCTAACATGGTCTAACATGGTTCTACAAAACTATTACAGAACACACACATAAATCAAACTGAGCTGCCAGTTTGGTTGCTCTGGAAATAGGAAGCGAAACCTCTGCTAGACACATACCTGTTACTTGTCTTCCTGCGACGTTCCCCAGTGGATGGAAAGCGGTTTTCTTGATTTCTTCCTGCCGTTTTGGTGTAATCAGGCGGTAAAGCAAACTTATTTAGTATTTCCTCAGGAATACTCCAACTAGACTCATTTGGCACTGGATAAATTGTCCTGTAGTATGCTTTTACCCATGTATCAATCAAGTAATATCTAGAGCATAAGTCGTATAGACTAATATCTGCTGTTCTCCCTCCCTTCTTCATCAGTGATGCGGCTGCGGCGATTGCATGAACACAAGGATACTTGTCTATATCCAACCCTCTGCAAGAGCAAGTTTTGCTCGACAAATCCACCAAGTAAGCCTTCCCATCCAGTCCAATAACGGTGTATTCAAGTTGGAAGCTGTTTAGCTCAGCCACACCTAAACGAGCAGCAATTGGACATAGTTCATGCAATTTGTTATCCACAAAAGGCACCACTTTCTTTGACATCGGCATATCAGCAGCAGTCTTCCTATGCTTGTTAAACCAATATGCCATTTTCTCAACAATCGCATCAATCATTGGTAAGAGAGAGTACTTTCTTACTTCCTTAAACACACTGTTGAGAGATTCACAAGAATTGCTGGTGTCTAAATTGTACTTGTCTCCTTTAAAGTAGCACCTTGCCCACTTTTCCAACGCTACAGTCTCATGCAAATACACAGCTACTGCAGGGAACCTCTTCTTCAAATCAGCATACTCCCTTTCAAACTCACTCACAGTATAAATATGAGCGCATTGGATGAATTTCGCCGCCACTAGATCTTTGTTCACCTTGGGCTGAACTTTACCTCTCACGTTTTGAGACAAATGCCATATACAATGTCCATGCTGGGAGTGGGGATACACCTTCGCTACTGCATTTATGATGCTTTTATGTCTGTCACTCATAAAAACCATTTCAGAATCATCAGGTATAACGGTTTTTAGCTTCTCGAAAAACCACATCCAACTGTCATGCTTCTCAGTATCAATTACACCAAAAGCAATGGGGTAATGGTGATGATTAGGATCTTGAGCTGTCGCAAAGACAAGCTGTCCACCATATACAGTTTTAGGAAATGTTGCATCCACAATTATCACTTTCCTCATTGATTGAAAGCCTTCAATGCTAGCGCCCAAAGCAATGAATAGGTATTTGAACTTTTTCTCTGCATCCACTTCCACACTTGTTACGGTTCCAGGATTTACCTTCTCTAGCATGTACAAATAAGAGTATAACATCCTATAACCTTCTTCAGGAGTGCCCCGCACATCACTAACAGCTAGTTTTTTTCCTCTTAAGGCGGTAGAGTAGGACAAAGTAACACCAGCTCTACTCTGAACCAACTTCACGATATTTTTGGGCATCGGGGTGTCAAATTGACCCGGATAGTCTTCCTGTAGAACAGATGCTACTAGTCGTGGGGTGCCTCTCCTTCTACTACTGCTTGTACTCTCAACAGCCCGAGAGCATGTATGCATCTTTCTGTATACTCTAACACTGAAATAATCCGATTTCTTAAACCTTACAGCTCGTAAAAACCATTTACAGCCTTGATTCTTTTGACGGCATTCTAGAATAAGTCACCTTGTATCCAACTTATAAGTACGGACCCCAAAAAAATTCTTATGTGCAGCTCTGTCAACCAAATCTTGCAATGCCTCATTGGAACAAAATTCTTGACCAATTTCAAGACCTATACCATCTTCCCATTCTTCAACACACTGACTAACTTCTACACAAACTGGAAGCTCAACATATTCATGCATACCATCCAAACCGTTTTCCATATCCCGATCAATAAATTCATTACCATCGTTCTCTATCACTTCTTCAATAATCGGCTCCATATGTTCTTCTCTTCTTGAGTCTGCTCTATAAATAGTAATCGCATTACAGACATCATCATCAGCTCTACCATTTGCAACCACCTCCTCATAATTCACACCAAATGAACTACCCACTTTAGAAGCTTGCTCACTCCTACCCGCTTTAGAAACTGGATTAGTTTCCAAATCTTCGACTATCTCCACATGCAAAACAGACCTTAGCCCCTCGTTATCCACCGTTGTTAGATAAGCATATACGTCATCATCAACGAAAATATTTGTCTCGTTGATCGGTTTATTTACCAACGGAATGAAACTCAATTTCAGATGTGCATTAGCTCTATCTATCCCAATCTTACTGCATATCTTATCTACTAACGCCGAGTAACTTATCTCCTCCACATATAAGTTCCTAAATGGTATAGCATAGGTGGAATTACTTGTAAACCATTTCAACTCCCCTCCGTCACGTGAATAACTCCCTCCATAGTCAAAATATATGTTTGTGTGGTTGATGCTCATGCTCTCCTGAAAATAAAATGAAAATAATCAATCAGTTGAACTCGATTGAACACACAGTTCCACAGCTATTCGACTTGAACTCAATTGAACTAAATTGAACTCATTTGTACCTGTTGAACTACACCTCTCATTTGTACTAGTTGAACTCAATTGAACTAAATTGAACTTAGTTGTAACAGTGGAACTATACCTCTCATGTGTACCAGTTGTACCAGTTGAATTCTATTGAACTAAATAACTCAGTTGTACCAGTTGAACTAAACCTCTCCTTTGTACCAGTTGAACTACACCTCTCATTTGTACCAGTTGTACCAGTTGAAGTCTATTGAACTGAATAACTCTGTTTTACCAGTTGAACTACACCTCTCTTTTGTACCAGTTGTACCATTTTCCTATCATAACACCAGGAATTTCGAGCTCAAGTTTCGCGTTCTGCATATGATCGAATCTAATTAACATAACTACGTTCTTCTCACAAATTACCGAACCTATGGTTTAATCTACCCAGAATACATTGTTATCAACCCAGATCCCTAATTTTTCAAATCTAAAGTTCTAATTTTACAAAATTAGCTCTAATTCAGAACTCACCTTAAAATGAGATATTCAACAATGGCAGAAATAGGACTCCAAATCTGGGTCGAACGAAGTGGAGAAAGAGTCGATCTAGGTCTTACGAAGAGGATAACGGGAAGAAGGAGCAGAAGAAGCTCACGGGAGGAGCTTCGAAACCAGAAGAAGAGAGCTCGCGAGGGGGGAGAGAAAGAAGATTTCAGATTCAATTTTTTTTCTGATTTTATTTTTAATTATTTTATTTCTTTATTTTTACTGATTAACTAGTTTATTTTTACTCATATGATTTTATTTACTTTTATTCAGTTAATTTCATTTACTTTGACCAAGGATAAAAATGTAATTTTACATCTCATTTAAATGAATCAATGGCATTAGATTAAGCAGTGGCACAACAAATCTCTTTTTTCAAATGAGACCCACAACCTTTGGAATTTTAAACAAAATTTATTTGGTAATAGTAGATACCAAACACAAACAAATATTTAACTTTTGTTCGTCGTATTTGAAATTTCTAGTTGCAAATTTATTTATTTTTAAAATGAATAAATCTAGACTTAAAAAAAGTGATTTGCTCCAAATTTTTTTCCATAATATATTAATTTAACATCTTCGAAAAGGTGTCTAACCAACTAACCATTGTACCATATCATTTGACCTTTTACCTTTTTTTGTATAATAACATTTAAATATGATTTTCTTTTCAGACACGAATCTCTTTTCTCGCTCTTCCTCTCTCCTCTCTCCTCTCTTCTCTTTCTCTCTCTTTTCTAATCTCCTCTCTCTTTTCATCACCTTTATCTTCTTTCATGATTTAAATGTGCTCTCTCTCATTTTAAAAGTTTTTTTAGTAACAAATAAATTTGGGTGTATAATATATTCAGTCCGATCCATTGATATTATGGGCCCTAGGGCAAAATAAATTTTTGAGCCTTCTAGTTAAAAAATTTACACTAATTTTGGCTCCTATCTAATGAATTTTTTAATAAAATATTAATTTAAATTTAAATTAATATTTTATTAAAAATTTTAACCAAACTTCTCTCTATCTAAACTATCCACATCAACAACTATTTTTTTTGTTCATGGGCTTTTTCTAATAATTAATATTATTTGGACTTCTAAAAATTATAAAACCTCTACATCATATTATTTAAAAAGTCTAAAACAATCGCTCAAAATCAAAATCAAAAGCTTCCGACGTTGGTTGCTCTCTCTGCTGAACTGATTTTTGTCAACAATCACAAAACACAAAACCTGAGATTTATTCTCATATGTAAGCCACGCACAATCATACAACATAAATAGTGAAATTGTTCACGACGATTCAACAATCACAAAGACCACAATCATTATCCCTAATCATATATCTTCTTAAGCAAACACAAAAATCTAAGCAAAGTTAGGGTGTCCACATCATCAATTAATTTTTTTAATACTATATATATATTGATGATGCAAATTTTTTAGGCCTTTACATGATATGAATTTAGAAGTAAAAAACAAACATTTTCTCTATAAACTAGAAAACTGAAAATTCTCTATAAAATTTAAAATTCAGAATGTTAACTATAATAAGAATCAAAGAAATATGGAAGCAGAGTTGGAAGGTCAACGAATACGAAAGATGACGAGAAAAGTTCCGGAAAAAATTCTCTGAAAACAGAAAGCTCGGAAAAATATATGCACAAAACTAAGTAAAATCATTTATATCTATTTTACTGTGTAAATTGAACGAAAAGCTCGATATTCTCTTCAACTTCACAATAATCCAACATATCACATCAAATAAAAAAATCCAGAATGCTATTTTGAATAAAAAACAAAGAAAGTGAGTGAGATAGAAGGTGAATTCACTTTTAATAGAGATATTCAGTGGGAAGACATGGATACTTACAGTAGCGTATAAGTATAGGAGAGATTTTTTAAACAATTAACACATTACAATTTATATTGAAAAACTTTTATAATACGTCTACATATTTTAGGAAATCTCGGAAAAATGTATGCAAAAAACTAAGTAAAATCATTTATATCTATTTTACTCTGTAAATTGAACAAAAAGCTCGATATTCTCTTCAACTTCACAACAATCCAACATATCACATCAAATAAAAAAAATTCAAAATACTATTTTGAATAAGAAACAAAAAGAGTGAGTGAGATAGATGGTGAATTCACTTTTAATAGAAATATTCAGTGGGGAGACATGTATACTTACAATAGCGTATAAGTATAGGAGGGATTTTTTAAACAATTAACATATTACAATTTATATTGAAAACACTTTATAATACGTCTACATATTTTAGGATAATAAAGAAATTAAAACAATATTTAAAATAAAGATAAACATAATAATATAAATAGATAAAATTATAAAATGCAAAATTAAATTAACAATAACTACGTGCAACGCACGGATCAATTTCTAGTATAATTAATTGGGCTTATTTGTTTAAAAACGGGTCATATTCTATACATCATTTTTAGAGAAATAAACTGGGTCCATGGACGGGCGCACCTCTGTCCAGTACACTTGGGTCGGACCTAAATATAATTGAGATCCATGATACTGAAACATTAAATCTGGACTTTGATTAAAATATATATATATATATATATAGGTTTTGCTTGAAGTTACACATATGTGTATGTTTATATTTCATAATTTAGTTTCAGATTATGAGATATTGCCATCAGAATAGATTTCTTCATTTAAAGATTAGATGTGAAAAAACCAACATCTCAAACAAAAAAGATGAACAGTATTTTTACACGGTTGACACATGAAAGTTTACATCAACATATAAAAGTTCCAAAAACTTTGGGAATGTTTCTAAAAAAATTTCCACAAAAAATTTGAGGTTACCAATTTTTTACACTAATAAGTTTGAATTCACCAATTCTTAGAAAGGAGTTTATGGTTTTGATTTTAGTGTTGAGGGAAAGGTTTAGGGTTTAGATTTTAGTTTAGGGTTTACTGTTTAGATTTAAAGGTTTAGGGAGAGGTTTAGAGTTTAAAGTTTAGGGTGTAGGGTTTAAATTTTATGGTTTATGGTTTAGTTTTCAAGGTTTTTAATTTCCATATGGGTTTACCAATAGGATTTATCGCTAAGTTTGTATATCCATTTATGTTCTGTTAGTTTTTGTCTACTATATTTTTATTATTTCTAGAACTTTTTTCTATTTATAGAAACCTCAATTTATCCATCTAATACAAGTATTGTAGTATATTTGATTACATAAATTTTTTAATAAAAAAATATGTGAATGGGTGTAAGAAAACTAATAAAAATATAAAAATATCAAGATATGTATCAAAAGGGTTAGTGTCTACTAAAATGTCAAATCAAATCTAGCAATAATTTCAAGAGGCTATTCTATTGACGAAAAAGATAAAAATGACCGAAAATGCTACTTTGTTAACACATTTTCAAGGTCGCTATTTTCCATATTTTTTTGTCAATCTGGTTAGATCTGCAAGTGGCCCTTTCAAAAATGTCAATTTTTTATTCATAAATGCAAAAATTAACGGATGAAAGAAAATCATAAACCATATGATTATGAATTTTCTAATAATATATTTCTCTCGTAAGACCTAACTAGAACTAAAATATATATTTTAATTAATGAAATTTTAAATAATATTTACTCATTAGTGTTAACTGAGTCTCTACGAATTGCAGGAGAAGCTAATCCTAAGACTCATTTACCATGTGAAGTATATCATCCAAGACAGGCTCCACCTGATATTTGTAATAAACATAATGGTGGCGAATTATGTAACACTGCTTGCATAAAAGACCAACATAGAGTTGGAAGATGTCAACGACCTAACAACAATAGAGATAAAACTGTTTGCATCTGTTATATGGTGCGCGACCCCCAAAATTGCTAGAATTTCGGAAAGCCATGAGAGTAATGATATATGTAGCAACAAGGAATGAAATATGATTTATGTTGTAAACTCTCGATAAAACAAATATTTTATTTTTAACTAAATTATAACACTTTTTTAAATAAGAAATATAACTTTTAACTAACTATTTTTGAAATCACATTTTGGAATCATATTTTTCAAAAGGTTTTGGAACCATATTTTTTTTATGAGAAATTTACAGATTTATATTTTTGACCAAAAAATCGCGAAGTCGGATTTTTTTATGGAAAGTTTTTAAAATCACAATTTTGATGTTGTTTTTTTTGGTTAGGAAATTTAGAGGTTCACTTATCTGGCAACAAATTCACGGATTTACATTTTTGACGAAAATTTATTCATCATCATCAGAAATTTTTTGAAATCCTATTTTCATCTATGATGTAAACTTTTGGCACAAAATTTATAGATACAAGCTTTTGGCAAAACAATTGCGCAATCGGTTTTTTGACAAAGAGTTTTGGATTCACTCCTTCAATGTCAAATTTTGGCGTAAAATTTACAGATTCTACTTTTTGGCGAGAAATTTGTGACAAGAGATTTATGATGGAAAGTTATATTTCCTAGCCTCCTTAATCCTTATCGCCAACCGACACTAAGACTATCTTAAAATCATATATATTACAAAAACAAACGAAAACTAAATCATATAATATAACCTAACCACTTTTAATTAGTTGCACAATCTCCCTCGATATTTCTTTTTAATATTTTTAATATCCGTGCGCGTGTGTATATATATATTTCACATTAACACACTTTCATCATCATCTCTCTCTCTCCTCACTCATTCTGTCCTCACTCACTCGCACTCTGTTAAAAAAAAAACATGTCTCTCTTCTTAACAATTCTCTATGTTTTCCTCTGTAACTCAGTTTCTCTCTCATACTCTCTCTCTCTCCACTTTCCTCTCACATCTCTCCGTCTCATCCCAACCACTACTAACTCATCTTCTTCCTTCCTCCAAACCTCCCTCGTCTCTCGCCGGGATCAATCTCCGTCGTCGTCGTCGTTTCATCCGTACAATTTCCGATCAAATTTCAAATACTCAATGGCTCTGGTTCTCTCTCTTCCGATCGGAACACCGATTCAGACTCAAGAGCTTGTTCTCGACACTGGAAGTCAACTTTCATGGATCCAGTGCCATCGCAAGAAGAAGAACCCTCCTCATACGGCTTCGTTTGATCCGTCCTTGTCTTCATCGTTCTCCGATCTGCCTTGCTCTCATCCTCTCTGCAAACCACGAATTCCCGATTTTACCCTTCCCACGAGTTGCGATTCTAACCGTCTCTGTCACTACTCTTACTTCTACGCAGACGGAACCTTCGCTGAGGGCAACCTCGTCGAAGAAAAATTTACCTTGTCAAATACCCAAATTACCCCTCCTTTGATTCTAGGTTGCGCTGCTGAGTCTACAGACGACAGGGGTATTTTGGGAATGAATCTTGGTCGTCTTTCTTTCGTCTCGCAAGCTAAAATATTCAAATTCTCTTACTGTATCCCGACCCGATCGAACCGACCCGGTTTTATTCCGACAGGGTCTTTTTACCTCGGGGAAAACCCGAGTTCCCGCGGATTCAAATACGTCTCTCTTTTGTCTTTTCCTCAGAGTCAACGCATGCCGAATCTAGACCCTCTGGCTTACACAGTATCTTTGCAAGGGATACGAATCGGACAAACGAAATTAAACATCCCAGCCTCTGTTTTTAGACCCGACGCAAGCGGGTCGGGTCAAACCATGGTGGATTCGGGTTCTGAATTCACTCACTTGGTCGACGTGGCGTATGATAAAGTGAGAGAAGAAATAGTGAAGCTTGTGGGGCCTAGATTGAAGAAGGGTTACGTGTACGGCGTCACAGCTGACATGTGTTTCGGCGGGAACAATCCGGTTGAGATCGGACGGTTGATAGGCGATCTCGTGTTTGAATTTGGGAGAGGAGTTGAGATTCTCGTTGAAAAACAAAGGATCCTTGTCAACGTAGGAGGTGGGGTCCACTGTGTTGGGATCGGACGGTCCAGCATGCTTGGTGCAGCAAGTAATATAATCGGGAACGTTCATCAGCAGAATCTATGGGTTGAGTTTGATGTGACCAACAGGAGAGTGGGTTTCGGTAAAGCCGACTGCAGCAGTTTATCACTGTGATGAGAAGGTTCTAATATTCTTCTACGGTCGTGCGCATGATTTGAAATTGTACCCGACTATGGTAATCGTTGGATGATGTTTGATCGGACAGTGTATATATTATTATATGTTTTTGGGAGTTGTGGATCCCATATATGGACATCAGTCTGAACTCTGAAGCAAACTTCTCCTCTTTATTAGTCCTAATAGGGCTGATGATGTATCATGTATATGTGTTAATAAATCACTGCCGCTTGTATATTTTAATAAAATTGCTTTTTGTTTGAGCAAATTTTAACTAGTTTATTGAGCAAAGTACTTTATGTAAATAAATTTATGGAATAACATAACGAAAAAGATTGTATTCCTCAACGAAAGAAATTATATTGATCAACGAGTTTTGGTTGCAACTGTCCTAATTATATTGAATTACTATATGAAAAAATCGCGTTACAAATCGTTGTAAAGCGGTTTAGCTTGTTACTGAACGTTGGATGACTAAGAATTTGTAAACTTGGGCTTTGCTACATGATAATTCACGAACACAAAAATGTTTATTATTAGATCATCCTCATAATGTACATTTTAATAGGATTTTCGCAATAAAATAATAATTAAAAATTAAAAAAAACGCAAAGAGAGTATGATAAGAATATCTTATTTGAAAAACTTTGATATATTCTTCATACTCATTTCACATATATCATTTTATAATTGATTTAATTTTTCTTTATAAATTAAAATTTAATTATATAATAGAATTATTTTTAAAATAATAATATTGTATAGTTGAGATACTTGAGAGAGTTTCTCACCAATAAAAAATATTACATAATGCATAAACTTACAAAGATGAAAACAATTTATTAAACTAATATGAAATTAATATATGTGAAATAAAGCTAAATATCGTAATCTACAATATTCATAAATATTCATAACTTTTTAGATTTTTGTTTATTATATAATTTTGATATGGTTGATGATGAGTGATGACATTGTATTTAGCAATTAAAAATGATACTCATTGGTGACAATTTTTCATTGGTAATGATGGTTTTGTAGATGACGATAGTTTAAAAGATACAAATAAAAAAATTACAATAATATTATTGTTTGCAAATTTATAATGACAGTGTTTTCTAATAGGTAGTAAGACAAACCGAAAATTAAATATACAAAAATATAGATACCACATATTCAGATATTCATATGATAAAAAATGCTTGTATTTATGACAAACTAAAGAGTATAGATAAATACAAGTGATGGATTTTGGGAGATATGCAATGTAAGAACCAACAAAAACACATGATGCAAATGAAGACAATGATACATGATGATGAAATCGAGCAAAGCACACTAATAATCAATTACTACTGAGATACGGCAAGTCGGCAACGTCACTTTTTCTTTTTGTCATTTTCGATTTAAGCTCTAAAGGAACCAGCCTTAATAGCCCTTACAGGCTTCTTTCTTTTTCTTCCCCATGAATCAACCTGTTTGACAAAGACTAGCATTAACTAGCTACGTACTTTTTAGTATTAGTTCAGTTTCAGGTTTTTGATATCTTAAACTTAAAATTAGTAGGAGTCTCTTATACAAAACGTTAAACAAAGCAATCACAGAAAATATGAGATAATTTTTATTATTGATGATCGATCTATAATAAAACTATATTGTGATTTTTTTTAAAAAAGTTACTCACGATTTTAAGTAACTCATGTTATAACTCAAATCGGCGTGTAAAAAAAGATGAGAGTTAATGGGTTTGTTCAAGAGATCTTTTGAGTGAAAATAGCCGGAGCTTTTAGAAGTATATTAAGAGTTCCGATCGTTGGAATAAAAGAGCCGGTCCTCCAGGTCTCCCAGAGAAAAAAGCCTCCTCTCTCTGTTTGAGTTCCTTCTCTATTTATACAGAGCACACTTCATAAATCGGGCGGTCTACTTTGATTCGATCTAAGGGCTCATATTTAAAGATATGGCTTTAAATATATTTAAATAAATTGAGTGGAATCTGAGCGCTGATTGAGTGGAGACTCTGACGGATTGTGCCGTAAGACTGAGTGGGAGGCTGAGTGGAGAGTTTGATGGATCGTGCCATACCGCCAGGTTAGTCAGCTCTGAATGTCTTTAAGTCGGCCTTCGATGGAAACTTCCCCTTTGGAAGAGTTTCTTGAGAGGTGGCCGACCACGAGTCTTCCCAGTTTGTCCAGAGATGATCGACCTCGTGCTTTCTCTATTTTCCGAGAGATGGCCGACCTGGCGCTTTCTCCGGATAAGTGAGTACTGAATTTCTATTTTCCATAGCCGACCTAAAGTTGGGATTGCCAACAGTAGGGTTTTTAATTGGGCCGATCTGAATTTAATCGGGTTTTTAGAGGGGATACGAATCCCGACACTAACAGTTAGTTCCCCCTCAGTTCGGCAAACGAAAGTGTTTACCGAATTTAAAAAGAGACGGTTCGACGTGAAAATGAGGTCGGCCCTGTTAAAAGTTAGCACAAAATTGAATAAAATCTATGCCTTTCAATTGTCTGATCGGATGTATTTAGGGGAAACCCTAGCATCAGCGCGTGAAATCCGGATCTAGCTTCGTAGGTCTGATCGTTTAGACCTAGGTTTGCCACGTGTCATCCATGTGACGGTTGCCGATTAGAAATAATTCGAAGAAATGCGAACAGTCGCCGATGTTATGATGACTCTTGGAAACCGTTCTGGATTTCTCTATAAATAGAGCAAGAGTCTCTCACTTTCGCACTTCTGCATTTCGCGAGAGAAAATATTGCAAGGTTAGCTCCCGACCTTCCCTGCTTTTTATTTTATTTTATTTATTTCGCCGGTAATCTTCCTCCGCCGTCTCCGTTCGTTGCTTGGCCGTGATTTCTCCGATTTGCATCAAGATCCTACGCCGTGTTCTTCAGAGATGTTGAAGATCTGTTCAAACAAATCTGGGGAGAAGAAATCCAGATCGGCTCAGGAAAAAGCCGACGAGATCGGCGTTTCTCTGGATGAATTCCTCAGAATGTCAAAGGAAGACGCAATCGCTCAAAGCCGATCTATAGGGAAGAAGGTTGCTTCCTCCCCAAATCGAACCGATTCTGGGTCGGATGAAGAAAACGAGGCTGAATTTGTGGTAAGGAAAGCCGCAGCGGAACGTTTTGTCGCCGACCAGGTCGAGACCGTTCGGAGGGGTGATGGCGAGGCATCGACTCGTGCCCCTTTCTTAATTCCTGAGCTTCATGATGAAGACGACCTATCAGAGGGGTCTGGCGCGATGGTGATTCATCACGAAGATGACCGATCAGGCGCGATGGTGACCCACAGTGAAGGAGGGCGATCAGATGTGATTGCGACCTATGATGAAGACGACCGATCTAGAGGATCGAATGAGATGGATATATGCGATGACCTGAACATCTTATTTGTTGAGGAATATGCGAATCGGTTCGGCATCATTGATCTTAACCCGAAGGTGAAAAAGGTCCGACGAAAGAAAGGGGAGCCGAGGGTCAAGGCGGTTGCCGATAACATACATGGGGTTTTTCCAACAAAATCCACCATGGAATCCTTGATTTCTCTGTAGGAGGAATGCAGCATTGGTCCGGAGGTTATCTTCATGGTTCCCAGTCCGTCTGATCGGCAATGGGATGCCCCGCCAAGATGGATATGTCTCTACGAGAGCTTCTTCTGGAAGTTCCATCTGTGGTTTCCTCTCCCTCGTTTATTACTAGAGTACGCCGATTAGAGAGGGTTGCCGATCTCACAGTTTTCACATTCTACCATCCGTCTGATTGTCAGCCTTCTTTACGTCTCGGTCAAGCATAAGATCCCTCTGAGTTATTCCGCGTTTCACGCGATGACTTTGACGAGGAGGAATAAAAAGGATCTGAAGTACCGAGGCTCGTATCATACGAGCATAAAGCCAAGGTTCAACATTGTCACTGGCGGTCATTCTTCTAAAGTCGGGAACTGGCGCGATCACTACTTCTTTGTGCTAATCAATGATGCTTCCGTCGTCGATCGAGATATACCGATTAGAACGAGATGGGGAAAGATTACCAGTTAGGAATCTTTGTTTGTGATTTCTATATAGGGACCGATATCATTTCTGATCGTCTTTGTACGTTTTTGCAGGTTATAACTCTATCGCCTTTGTCGACGATCCCATTGACATCTTCGAGATTGAGGAACGGTTTGCAGCGCTCACTGCAATCACCTGGCCGAGCATCACCGAGGAGAGTGATATATCATGGTTTTTACCCATTTTTAGACCATGATATAAGTGTTTTTATAGAGTCTTTTGGTTATTTTCGAGTCTATATAGAGTCTATGCAGGTTCAGGTACAATTGAAGATAAATTGGAGATTTGGATGCATTTTGGAGCTTAATGGAATGAAGTCACGAAGTGATGAAGTCAANGTACAATTGGAGATAAATTGGAGATTTGAATACATTTTGGAGCTTAATGGAATGAAGTCACGAATTGCAACACGATGAGTGTCGATCGACACCAGGTTTTCCAATTTCCAGAATCGAGAAGTTTCCATATTTTGAAGAAAAGAAAATCTCCAAGACTTTTTCTAATCCTCCAAGGAATTGAAGATGCGAACCTAGGCCTATAAATATAGTTTTTCAGCCATTGTTTAGGCATAACACACACATTATTTAGAGAGATATTTTTAGAGAGATTTTAGAGAGAAGAATTTGTCTCTTTCAGAGCAAATTTAAAACTCCTTTGTTTCTATTGATTTCTTTTATGCAAACTATTTTATTCATGATGTTTTCTTTATTCACCATGTCTGAGTAGTTTGCTAGTTAGGTTTTGGGTTCAAGGGTGATTAATGAATTGTTAGGTCGAATTAAATTGTTAGGATAAAATCATTAGAGTTCTTCATCTGGATTTGTGTTTAATGCTTATTCTAGCTTCATGACCTAGAATCTGATCTTAGGTTAATTGGTAGACACGAGAATGTTATTAATTAGCTGAACTAGTGTTAGATGAGCAAAATACATATTCGCAAAGAGATTTGGTTTAGGTATTTTGTGAACAATCGAACCTGAACTTTAATGCTTGTTTGAATTATTAGAATTTGCAAAGAGATTTGGAATTCTAGGTTTTAAACATAGAAAGTCTTCGCAGCGAGAGTTGGTTGATTTTATTGTTGTGTTTTGAGTTCAAGAACGGATCTTAATATTTTCCTAACATTCTGTCTAGACCTGCAATTTAGATCACCTGAGAATTTCCCTGAACCTAGCGCCTTAGTCTCCTGATTTTAAGAAACCTAATTCGTGATTGTTCATTTATTTCCTGCTTAGTTTTACTTTCATTCGATTCGACCTAGCATAATCTGAACTTAGAAACCTTAGCGTAGCATCTACTTCCCTTGGGATTTCGATACCCCTTATACTACGATTGCTTTTGCTGTGCACTTGCAGTAGTTTTATTAGGGTAAAACCTGACCGCTATCAAGTTTTTTGCGCCGTTGCCGGGGAAGTAATAGCTGCCTACGGAATCTAGTATTAGGATTTTGATTAGGTTTTGTTTTTATTTTTTGTTACTAATTTAGTTTCTTATCTTTGGTTTCAGGTGCATGCCCAGTACCAGAAGCAACAAGGAAGAGCAACTAGTCGCATTGAACCAGGAACTCGGTCGTTTGGAACGTGCGAACCGCAAGTCTGCCCGAGCGTCGATCGACACAACTAGCATCGATCGACACCCAACCTCAGCATCGATCGACACAAGCAGCATCGATCGACACCTCGCGCAGACTACAATGGCAGATACTGTAGTTGTGGTACACGACGCAGAAGGCAACCTATTCGACCTCCAAGGCAATAGAAGGAACGCCCAAGGACCGAGACTTGATGAGGCTGGCGTTGTCATTGTCGAACCAGCGATACAAATCGCCCCCACAGAAGCTGGACGTGGAAGAACACTTGGCGAGTACAACCGCCCAGACCAGTTCTATAACAATAGAGCTGCCATCCGTCCTCCTGCATTCCAGAGGAACAATTTCGAGCTGAAGCCTGCCTACTTCACATTGGTGGCTCAGCATCCTTTCCATGGACTTCCCAATGAACACCCTATGGATCACATTGAGAGATTTGAGGACTTAGCATCGAGCATCAAAGCTAATGGAGTGTCCTATGATTATTTCTTCTGCAAGCTGTTTCCTTACTCGCTTGCTGGAGATGCATCCTATTGGCTTAAGCAATTGGATCCATGATCTTTGACCAATTGGGAAGAGACAAAGAATGCATTTTTGTGCAATTTCTTTGATGATACAAGATCTGAAGATCTGAGGATGAAGATCACTACGTTCTCCCAAGGGCCAATTGAGGCATTCAAAGCTTCTTGGGTAAGGTTTAGAGCTTACCAGAGGGACTGTCCACATCACGGTTTCAGCGAGCCACAACTGCTAGGGATCTTCTACCGATGGATCGATTGGAGGTACCAGATGACTTTAGAGGCTGCAAGCAATGACAACTTCAACACCAGATATCCAGAAGATGCAATGGTGCTTATAGAGAATTTGGCCTCTTGCAACAACACCAAGAATGCAGACTTTGAGAGGAAATAACACGCTGGTGCAAATGGAGGAGGCCAAATAGCTGAAGTAAACAGAAAGCTGGATCTCTTGGTGGGAAAGAAGCAAGTCCATTTTGCTAATGAAGTGGAGACTTTTGAGCCTAAGGAAGAGGAGGTTAATTTCATCAATGGTGCTGGTT
Source organism: Alliaria petiolata (assembly GCA_020283515.1). Taxonomy (NCBI): domain Eukaryota; kingdom Viridiplantae; phylum Streptophyta; class Magnoliopsida; order Brassicales; family Brassicaceae; genus Alliaria; species Alliaria petiolata. Next base: position 8,688,300 of record JAHZTW010000005.1, read on the forward strand.
TTCAAGGTAAAAGTTTTGGCAATCAGCAAAGCTATGGTTCCTCTTACCGGAGGCCTTTTCAGAGCAACAGCTTCAACATAACTTATGGTTCTTCTTCCTACCAGAAGCCACCTGCGCAAGACAACAAAATGGAGTCTATGTTTGAGCAAATCTTGGAAGGACAGCAGAAGATGACAGTGGACTTCAATGGGAAGATTGATTCACTGTATCAAGATCTGAATGGAAAGATTGAGAGCATAAACTCTCACATGAAGAAGCTGGACGTTCAAGTTGCTCAAACCGCATAAGCTGTAAACAGGCAAGAAGGTTTCATTCCAGAGAAAACTGATACCAATCCGAGGCGCCATGTGAATGCCATCACGATTCAGAGTGGAAGAAGCCTTCAACCAGTGCTAAAAAGTGGCCTGAATGCTGAAGAAATCGTGGAGTTTCATGCTGATGAAGAAGATGTTGAAGTTGCAGAGCAGGTGTCGATCGACACCACTGAGTGTCGATCGACACCAGTTGAGGAACTCAAGCAATAGGGCTCGATCGAAAAAGCATCTTCGACACAAGAAGCCAGTGTCGATCGACACCCCCATAGTGTCGATCGACACCCTACCCAGACCTCGCTGGATCAACCTGAACCTTCCAAACTTGAAGAGGAAAAGGTGTATAAGCCTAAGATACCCTATCCCCTGCCTCCTAGAAGGTCTAAACAGGAGAGAGAGGAAACTAGATGCAAGGAGATGATGAGCAAGCTGATGGTTGAGCTACCCTTAGTTGATGCAGTCAAACATTCACCTGCATTAAGAAGATATGTCAAGAGAATGGTTGTCAATGGTGTGAGTCCTGAGGAAGGAACATTGTTTACCAGAGACATGAATGCAATTCTCTTGAACATAGTTCCAAGGAAAAAGAAGAAGGTGTGGGTTTCTGAACAAGTCAGTGCTGTGATTCAGAGGAGGATTCCAGAGAAGTTACTTGATCCAGGAAACTTTGTACTAGATTGCTCAATATCAACAGGAAGGTTTCCTCGTTCTCTCTGCAATCTAGGTTCAAGTATCAACTTGATACCATACTCTGTTGCTGTTAGACTTGGAATGACTGATTTCAAGCCAAGCAGAATCTCTCTAATCCTAGCTGATCGATCAAAGAGAATCCCAGAAGGTGTTCTAGAAGATGTTCCTTTGAAGATTGAAGGCTGCATGATTCCTACAGATTTTGTGGTTTTGAAGTATGATGAAGAACCTGCAGATCCTCTTATTCTAGGAAGATCATTCTTAGCTTCAGCTGGTGCCATCATTGATGTGAGAAAAGGGAAGATAGAGCTTGATTTGGGTGATGTTGTCATGAATTTTGACATGGACAAGTTAAGGGGACCTTCCACCATCGATGGTCAAGGTTTTTTCAGTAGAGATGTCCGTGGATGAAGGTCCCATCATGGAAGATTCGGATGACATTACTGCTGGGTATGTCAAGGAGCTTGATACTGAAAAGCAAGAAGACAAGCTGGTTATTCAAGAGGCATTGGCTGAGAATTCTAAGCAAATTGTGGAGCTTGAATACTGGGGTGGAAATTAATATCTCTTCAAGAGTATGAGCAGAGAAGATGTTCAAATCAATAACAAGATGATGAAGGAAGACGTTTTCATCATGGAAACAAGGATTGCAGAGCTGAATTGGAGAAAAAGTGCAGAGATTCGAGCTGCAGAGTTGGTGCCGATCGACACCACTAGTGTCGATCGACACACTTCACGGATCACACCAGAAGTCGCTTCCAATGCTGCAATTCCACAACCAACATGCCAGAAACCTCGAAGAAAGCAAAGGTATGCATTTCCTGGAATGAATTTCAAACCCCCTGATCTTATCAATAAGAATACCAAAGGTTCAAAAGATGCTGCACACTTATCCAAGCCACGAGATTCTCATAGAAGGCTTGGTGTTTCTTTTGACAATGCTGCAGGAAAACGAAGTGTCCCATCCGAAGTCAAGTCCCGCCCTGCTGCTGTTCCTCATTTCCTTGGTAGATCTCATGCATCTGCTGCCTATACACCGCCATGGATGAGAAGACATTCGTATGGGAAGCATTCGATGCCACCCTCTGATCCTCCAGACGTCTGAACCCCGACACAGTCAAGCTAATGACTGAAAACGAGCGCTGAGTGGGAGGCAACCCACTGTTAGGTACGTTTTTCTTTTTATTTTGTTTTGGTTTTACTAAGTCCTAGTTTCAGTCAGTTGAAAAAGGCGACATTGGATTCTACATTGACCAGTGTCAATCGACACCATCTGTGTCGATCGACACCACGCACAGACGAAGGTAAGTCTTCTAACTGATCTTTTGTGTTGTTTCTAATCTTTCTTTTAGCCAACTTCGGGTTTGATAACACTGGGGACAGTGTTGTTTAAGTCTGGGGGAGGTGATTACTGACTTTGTGTTTTGTTTTGAGAGTCATTTGAGTCAGTAAAAAACTTTGTTTTATTGAGTCAAAATCAGCTGAAATTTTTAACTTTTCTTGGAACTAACCGCAGAATATTGACACTTGAAGGACCATTGCTTTAGTATTTGATTACAGGTCTTACTAAGTAGAAAGCTGCAAGTGGATCAATGTAACAGAGAGAGTTCATGTCCCCTTATGAAAACTAGGTATGCACAGAACTTGTTTCCTCTTTCAGTCTGAACAAATAGAAAATTGCAGTCTCTCCTTGATCTTCCCTTGAGAAAAGAAAAAGAGTCTAAGTCTGGGAATAGTGCAAAGAACCTCATGTGCCTGTCTCCTCACAAGGAACAATATTAGTGAGTGCTCTTGAACCTGTCTCCTCACAAGGAACACAAGTAGAGAGTAGCACTATTTCCTGAGATTTCAAAAGGATAAGAAGAGTCAATGAAAAGATCTTAGAAGACCCTGAAAATGGGCAGCAGTTGACTAAGGGAAGAGAAAATAGGAGAGTTGTATGAAGAAAATCTTGTTCAGGCACTAAGGAAGGGAAAGAATCTGTAAAGTTCTGTGGCAATACCACTGTTAGAGTTCAAAATTTTACCAAGGAAAGGATCTGGATTCAAACTGGGAGATTGCTAAGCTTGTGGTAAGTACACCAAACTTTCCTAAGGTTGGCTCTACTGCATGTGGATTCAAGAGTGTTAACGATTGTGGCGTTCCAAAGGCTAGCTGAATGTTTCGGTTTTCAAACCTCGACTCTATATTTAGTTTCTGTTTTGCTTGAGGGCAAGCAAAACATAAGTCTTGGGGAGTTGATATATCATGGTTTTTACCCATTTTTAGACCATGATATAAGTGTTTTTATAGAGCCTTTTGGCTATTTTCGAGTCTATATAGAGTCTTTGCAGGTTCAGGTACAATTGAAGATAAATTGGAGATTTGGATGCATTTTGGAGCTTAATGGAATGAAGTCACGAAGTGATGAAGTCAAGACTGGAATTACACGCAAGGTGTCGATCGACACCATGTAGTGTCGATCGACACCAGGTTTTCCAATTTCCAGAATCGAGAAGTTTCCAGTTTTTGAAGAAAAGGAAATCTCCAAGACTTTTCCTAATCCTTTTGGGAATTGAAGACTCGTACCTGAGCCTATAAATATAGTTTTTCAGCCATTGTTTAGGCAACCACTTTTATAATACACAATAATTTTAGAGAGAGATTTTTAGAGAGATTTTAGAGAGAAGAATTTGTCTCCTTCAGAGCAAATTTGGAACTCCTTTGTTTCTATTGATTTCTTTTATGCAAACTATTTTATTCATTATGTTTTCTTTATTCACCATGTATGAGTAGTTTGCTAGTTAGGTTTTGGGTTTTTCAAGGGTGATTAATGAATTGTTAGGTCGATTTAAATTGTTAGGATAAAATCATTAGAGTTCTTCATCTCGATTTATGTTTAATGCTTATTCTAGCTTCATGACCTAGAATCTGATCTTAGGTTAATTGGTAGACACGAGAGTGTTATTAATTACCTGAACTAGTGTTAGATGAGCAAAATACCTATTCGCAAAGAGATTTGGTTTAGGGATTTTGTGAACAACCGAACCTGAACTTTAATGCTTGTTTGAATTATTAGAATTTGCAAAGAGATTTGAAATTCTAGGGTTTAGACATAGAAAGTCTTCGCAGCGAGAGTTGGTTGATTTTATTGTTGTGTTTTGAGTTCAAGAACGGATCTTAATATTTTCCTAAAGACCACCTGAGAATTTCCCTGAACCTAGCGCCTTAGTCTCCTGATTTTAAGAAACCTAATTCGTGATTGCTCATTTATTTCCTGCTTAGTTTTACTCACTCGATTCGACCTAGCATAATCTGAACTTAGAACCTTAGCGTAGCATCTACTTCCCTTGGTATTTCGATACCCCTTATACTACGATTGCTTTTGCTGTGCACTTGTAGTAGTTTTATTAGGGTAAAACCTGATCCCTATCAGAGAGACTCGCGAGAACTCAAGGTTAGTAGTCAACATGGTCTTATAGTAGGGAATTTGAATTTGTTGCCGACCTGATGGTAACCTATTTGTGCAGCTACGCTAGTCCGAGCCCATCGTAGGAAAATGAAAGCTCGTGCGTTGGCCGACTTGTCAAACGACCTGGAGAACGTCTTGGGTTCTCCCGCTTCTCGCTCTACGACCAGTCAAGGTCAGGTCATCACAGCTAGGGACCAGGATTCGCATGAGGATCCTTCTGCGATAGCTTCGAAAGATGGCGAGGCCGCTAAGGAGACCGAGGAGCTTGCGGAAAGGCAAGCAAAGAAAGCTGAGGCTAAGAAAGCTGCCAAGGAGGCTGCTAAAGCCAAAAAGAAAGCCGAGGAGAAGAAGCGTAACAAAACCCAGGAGACAAGCGGGGAAAACGAGGTAGCCGACCAGGGTATAGAGGGAATTACTGACGAGAACGTCAACTCTACTGGCCCGAGTGAGGAGGGGCCTGTAGCGAAGAGATCTCGGATTGAGAGAGCTCTCCATCCCTTCGGCTTTTCGTACCACTATCATGGAGATGGGCCGATCACAAGCGACCCAATGCCTTGTCTCGATTTCTTCCTCAAGCTCAAGGATCATCCAAAGGGGCCTTCTACTGACGCATCCGGTCATATCCGGAAAGAGGATATTGCGCGGTTCGCGATGGAACAGGCTCGGGTAATTTTTGCGTGTTTCAGGTTTTCCGATTTCTTTCTTGCATTTGTGTTTAACAGAGATGATATGTCTTCTTATTTTTCGCAGGCCCTTAGCACCACGCTAAACGTAATGTGTGGTTACGACCTTGATGCTAAGAAGCGCGCGGATAATCAAGCCGAACTGGAGTTTCTTAAGGAGGCTCTTGAGTCAAAAAAGGCGAGGTGTGCCGAACTGGAAGTTGCGGCAAAGGAGCTTGAAGAGGAGAAGGAAAAGTCCGCGAGATTCGAGCGGGAAACTCGCGAGGCCGAAGAGTCTCTGAAATCATCCCAGGAAGAGGCAAAAAATGGCGAGCGGCTGCGAGTCGCGCCGTCAAAAAGTTACAGCAGGAGAAAAATGCAAATCACAAGATGCGTGAGGCTGCCAGGGATGCGATGAGGAGGGTTAATAACCATTATGCCGTCCTTGTTGAAAAGATGAAGAGGCACTTGGCTCAGAGGGAAGAGGCCGAAACGATTATCGCCACCACAACTCAGTGGAAAGGAGCCGAACAGGCGGTTCAACTTTTTGAGAAGGAAGGTCTCACGCTTCCTGTCCCTGTGAAGGATCAGGTAGCCGACACTGTTCGGGACCGGGAGGCTAAACAAGACGCCATTGAGGAGGTTAGTTTCGAGCCTGGCGAGCTGAAAATCCTGATCCTTGACGAGTTGTTCGGGGAACAAAGACCGGTCATTCGGAAAGAGCCTTCTGCGCCGGTGCTTATGAGTACGACTGAACCGGCTGCATCGGAACCTATGAAACAAGGGTTTTTGCTCTTGTAAGCAATTTCTCAATTGCTCATATCATTGCAATACTTGAGATATCAATCCATCTTGGGAGTTTGATGCAAAAGGAATACAAAGTTCTATTTAAGCTAAGCCAAATTCGAAATTCAAGGTGACAAGATACTATTGAAAGCAAGCTATTAGCTAAGTGAGACACTACAAGACTAAATAGATGAGCTAAGACCTTAATTATCACTAACTAGATACTAATCACGCGATTAACTACTAAGCAAGATTAACAAATTACTAAAAACGAAACCTAGGGATGGAATCATTGATTTGGGTATCTAAATGGACAACCTTGCAATTATTTAAGCAACTAAACAAGCCATCTCTATGCCTAGAACATAATCTCATGATGTGTGGTAATAATCCCTTTCCTAATCACCCTAATGAACTAATGATGTTTTAGCATTAAAATGATTAGCAAGCATTAATCACAAGTCTAAATGGCATGATAAACACCCTAGGCAACTAATGTCTTAAGCTAGGAATGTAAATCGCTTATAAAGTTGGTTCAAGCATTTCATCAAACACTTGGTGGGTGTATGAAATGCTTATGATCCAAAATAGCAAAGATTAGCTATTTGGCATTAGGAACTACTTAATAAGAAGAGAGATGAAATAATCTATCCTAGATTGCAAGATTGAACCATTAGAAAACCTTAAATCTAATCCATCCCCAAGTTCCTAAGGAACTACTCACTAATCATCATTAAGCCCATCCAATCAAAGATAAGTGATAAGCTAAACATGATTAGAGAAAGGATAATAAGAAATAAAAGAGAGATATTGCATTAAACTTAAAGATCCAAGGCAAATACAAGGTTTTCTCCCAAAGAGGATAAAAGTTTAAGCTAAGACAAGAGAGAATAAAAGTTATGATAAAAATTAGGTCTAAAGAGTATTTATAGGAGGGACCCATAAAAGTGACAAGGAGGATTCGTCTGTGTTCGGATCGACCAGGCTCGTCGAACCGAACATCTGGATGTTTGGTTCGACGTGTGTTGGTCGATCCAAGTCGTCGATCCGAGCTCTTGTCGTCCGGCTTCTTCTTGACGTCTTGGTTCGGTTCGACGTAGCTCGTCGATCGGTGTCATCGATCCGAACCCCTGGATATGTGGTTCGACGAGCTCATCGATCCGTTTGCTCGAACCATCGTCCTGGAAGTTTGGATCGATCTACTCGTCGATCCAACACGTCGAACCAGCGCGAGAAAACTTCTGCTTCATCTTATTAGTGACTTCTTGCCCCTCCAAGTGCCATGCCATCCTTCTCCAACTCCATTCATGCTTCCATAGCATCCATGTCACCTGATCAAGACTCCAAATGCAACAAAATACGCAAATAATATGCAAAGACACCTAGAAATCTAAATGATCAAAATGCAATACAATGATGCTTAATTAGGTTCCTATATGATAAGAAACTTACACTAAATGGAGAGAGATATGATGCAAAATATAGACATATCAACTCCCCCAAACTTGCATTTTGCTTGTCCCCAAGCAAATGAAACACAAGCTAAGGAGAGAGATTTGAAGGTGGGAGCTCAAATCCAAGATAGTTAACAATAATGATCAACTCAACATCCTAGTTCTTAATTCTAGAATGTATGTGAATACTTCCTACTCCAAATGAGTTAGCCATGCCCATCTCAACATTCAAGTGTACTAAGAATTCAATCAAAACAAGTCTCCCTATCAAACCAACTCTTTAACATTCATTAAGTACGAAACCGTGAATCATGACATTGCAAGGCAAGTAAATTCATTTGGCTAAGGGACTGGGTTTTGAGATAAAAGTGATCTCAATTCATCCGGTTCTGCTATTAAGTAAGGGTAATACTCAAAAAGATTGAACTATATGCATAATGCTAAAGGTAAGAAACAAGTGATGCATACAAGCATAGACTTTAATTTACCCGAAATGCTATCAATGATCCTAAACCCCTCTCATTTACAATTTTTTTTTTTTTTTAGCTCACTCAATCCTCTAGAATCTACCCTTTTTCCCAAGGCTCTTTGTGCCTTGCCAAACCCCTTGAATTTCAAACACACTTCTTCTTTTCACACCTCAAAGGGGGACTTCTTCAACCTATTATTTTTTTGGCGAATGGAGTAGTCTTAACTTATAAACTTAGCTATTTTTCTTATCTCTAGGTAGCCTTCTTCATATTTTTCTTTTGAACTTAGCCTTTTTTGGCTCTTTTCTTTTCTTTAGACCACCTAGTATTTTTTTTTTTTTTNTTATAAACTTAGCTCTTTTTCTTATCTCTAGGTAGCCTTCTTCATATTTTTCTTTTGAACTTAGCCTTTTTTGGCTCTTTTCTTTTCTTTAGACCACCTAGTATTTTTTTTTTCTTGAGCTATTCCTTTTTTATCCACAAGACTCTCCATTTCAAACCATGTTTCCCCTCATTTTCACCAATCCCCTTATTCAACATCTCTTTCATTCTCAACTTTTCCACCAAACAAAACCCCAAAATCCTAAGCCTAAAGCTAGCCCCAAAATACGAGGCTAGAATCTACATGAAAGCCCATACTTGTCGTCCCAAACCTAACACTTTATGCTAAGTTCAATCGAAATAAAGGCCTCACAAGTGATCACACAAGAAAAATTGGCTTCAAAGGAGGTTGGTTTATGGTAGGGGTGCTACTTGAGCTAGTAAAAGGGTGGCAAAGTGGATAAGAAAGCTCAAGTATTTTAGATCCATGAATTTACTTTCAATGCAAGCATGATAATTAGATGTCAAAATTCGGTTTAAGTGAGTAGAGTTGGCTATCAATTTCAAGACTATATTTCAACCATAAACTAGTGACAAATGAGGTGGTCCAAGCATGGTTCTTCCTTACTTTCAAATTTATTCACAAGCATCAAAGAACTACTAACTAGGGTGTTGAATTGATTACAAGAGTTAAAAATCTACAAGGATAGGCTCATCATTACTCCCAATGCATATGCAAACAACCTAAATGAGGAAAATTCTAGACTCAATTTTAAAATGTTAACAAGTGCAAATGTAACTTCATGCTATTTTTTTAAAATTTTCGAATTTTTTCTTATTTTTTTTTGGTTTTTTCTATGCCATAGATGAAATGCATGAGACTCAACTATGCATGAAAAAGATAAATAAGATCACAAAACACAAAATCAAATACACCATACTCCCCCAAGCTTAAATTACACAGTCTCTTGTGTAATCCAAGCTTGGAGAAGATTTCAAAATGCAGAAAAATAAAAACTAGATGGTATTTACAATGGTTTGGAGTTGTACCTTGATCAAAAGCGAATGGAGGAGGAGGAGTAGGACTCCATGGAGTAGGATGGGTTGCTTGACTGAGGGGTGGGAGATCTCATAGCCCTCCATACTCAACCTAAGACTTTTCAAAACTCAAAGAAGCATGATTATAGAATAAAAACAAGAATATATACAAGGATAACATGAGAATGCCTCCCAAGAGCGCTTGTTTAACGTCACTAAGCTTGACTTTTCAAACCTTTTACACATTGGGAAGGTCATGGAGTGGATATGAAGTTCCTCCCCCTTTCTCGATGAACATGGTGTTTGCTCTAATGTTTAACACATTCTTCTTCTTCTTAGACCTCCTTCTTGCCCTCTTTGGTGGCTCAGCTATATGTTCCACCACATTGATTCCATCAAACATAGCAAGAAGACTCACACCATCAAAGCTTGACCCATCATACTCATTGTGGTCCAAGGTATCATTATCCTTCAGCGTCACACAAGTGAATCCCATCAGCTGCTCCTTTGTTTATGGTGGTTTTTCATCAATTTCCATAGTAGCACATGTGATTGTGCCACAAAAACCCAAGGTAGAAGGCTTCATAGGATAGAAGACCTTATCATTCACACTCTTGAGAATCACCCTCTTGTTGGTGAAATCGATGCTTGCACCAGCTGTATTGAGGAAGGGAGTACCTAGGAGAAGAGGTAGCCTTGTTGCTTGGACCATGTCCATGACTATGAAGTCAGTTGGGACTAGACACTCACCAATCTTTAATGGGTAATCTTCAACAAGGCCTATAGGTTGTCTTGAGGAAGCATCAACAAAGGTAATAGGTGATGGATACTTCTTTAGGTTTGTGATCCCAAGGCTCTTAGACATTTCAAGGGACATCACATTGACACTTGATCCAGAATCACACAAAGCTTCATCAATTTTTAAATTCCCAAGAGAGCAAGAAATCAAGAATTTTCCGGGATTACCAAGCTTTGGAATAGTTTTAGGCTCATCCCTTGTTGTGCTTGGTGGGTCAAGGCTTTCCATCAGCTCTTCTACCTTCTCCCTATTAGCTAGCATGTCTTTGACGAACCTTATATGACCTTTGACTTGAGACAAGTTCTCCACATCGGGCAAACGTGCACCAGCCTTCTCCATACTTCCTCTAAAGCTTGAGAGCACTTTCTTTTGTGCCTTAGTCAAAACTGGCTTAGGATATGGGAGTGGTGGCTTATAGATAAGGAGATCACAAGCTTCTCCTTCACTCTTCTTAGCCACTTCTCTTACATCCTCTTCAACTCTTGCCTTTGTAGAAGTCTTGGGTTCATCAAACATATTTTTACCCATTTCTGTAGCAACAACCATGGAGTCATTTTCAATGACCACCTCCCCATCTTGAAATTCAATGTCTCTATTGAAGGTAGATGTATCATAAGGAGCTTCGAATAGTTGCTCAAACTCTAGCACAACAAGCTCATACTCATCTTCATCAATAGTGGAGATAACATTGCAATACTCTTTTGGGTTAGCTTCGAGCTTACCGGGTAAAGTGCCTTGAGAATTGGAGGTAAAAGCCTTGCCCTTGTTATCAAGTTGCTTGAACTTTTGTTGAAGACCTCCTATTTGAGTTGCAAGCTCATTGAGTGAAGAATCCATCCTTGTGTTGATCTCGACAATCTTCTTTCCCACATTAGCATCACTATTGGCTTGACCTTGAAGTATTTGTTGAAGCATTAGCTGAACATTGTCTTGTGGAGGACCTTGTGAAGGTTGAGAAAAACCAGGTGGAGCATTGTACTTTTGACCACCATAGTTGCCTTGGTTTCCTCCTTGGTAGTTAGACCTTGGTGCATAGCCCTTTTGTTGATTGTTGTAAGGTACAAAATGTTTGCCTTGAGTAGCTTGTGGAGGGTAGACTTGGTCTTCGGGGTTGGCCACATTAGTACTCAAATAAGAGAGGTTGTTATTCCCCTTATAGTTGTTGTTGAAGTTGTTGTTGTTGCTGTAGCCTCCTTGTCCACTCACGAAATTTACCTCTTCATCACATTCTTGAAACCCAACTTGATCATCACAATCCTCTTGATTCTCACTAACAAAATGAACATGCCTTTGATTTGAGGTCATAAGCTNCGATACAAGAGTACTAAAAACATCCGATTGAATCTAGCGACTGTAATAATCTTAACTCCTTAAATAAACAACAATTCGAGCGAAAAAACGGAAATAGGCTACATAATTTACAATACCTACCATTGGTTGACTCGAGCTGAAGAAGAAGTCGATTTAGGGTTGCCTCGGTGGTTAATCCAACTAGTTCGACTCGGCGAGCAGCCGTCTTAAGGCGTCGACAGTTTATCTGAGTTGTCGAAGATGGCTGTCGGTGGAGTAGTCGATTTACTGATATGGTGGCTATGGAGATCGATGTTAGTGTTTTGTGTGATATCGTGAAAAGGGTGGAATTGAGGCTAGAAGGTTAATCGATTCTAAAAGGGTAGCATAGTCTTTTTATCACTTGAGAGTATGCACTACAAGAAAACATAAGTTTTAGGAGGGACATATTCGTGGCAAATTCGTCCCAAATCGGAATTCGCTACGAATTTGCGACGAATATTGAATCGTCGATAATCGATAGTCACAAACGCAAAATCGTCGGGAATTAGTCGTTAATATTGGGATTCCCAATATTCGTCGTAAAATCGTCATTAAAATATTCGTCGGGAATTCCTCGTAAACTTCAGAGGGACAATATTCGTTGTAAATTCGTGGCTAATTGGGGAAAAAAAACATCGTTAATTCGTGGTAAAAACAATTTCGTCGTAAAATCGAAGCAAAAGATTTCGTCCTAAATTCGTGGCAAAAAAGAATTTCGTGGTAAAATCGAAGCAAAAGATTTCGTCCTAAATTCGTGGCAAAAAAGAATTTCGTGGTAAAATCGAAGCAAAAGATTTCGTCCTAAATTTGTGGCAAAAAAGAATTTCGTCGTAATTTCCTTGTAAATTATATTTTCTCATAGAGACGAATAACGAGGATTAGTACCCAAAATTCTTTTAAAAAAATTATATATAAAAATACATAAATTTTAAATTTAAAATTAAAAATAATTTTTTTTTGATTTTTAATAAAAATTCAAATAAACTAATCTATGGTAAAATCAATTGTGAGAGATCCGATTCAAATAAACTAAACTAGTCGTTGTGATTCCGGCCGTTGTTCGGTCAATATAGTTAATAATTAAAATTATTCATTTTTGAAAATAAAACTATTCAAAATTTAAATCATCCGATTCTAAAATTTAAAAATATTACGATATTCTAATGATATTCAAAAGTGTATAAATATTCCAAACCTAACTAAATAAAAAAACATAAATAAAATTTAAGATCCATATCTTTGAGTTTTTGGTGGAAGTAGGGAGAGATCCGAGTAGAGAGAGAGAGAAGTAAGATTGATTTGGGGTTTGAGAGATGTGAGGAAGAAGGGGAAAGTTCATGGATTATATATATGATTTATATTCGTCGCAAATTCGTTGGTAATTTACGAGGAATTTGCGACGAATCGTGGCTAATTGGTAGTAAATTAAAAATTTAAGAATTTTCATTCCCGCGGGCGGGAATCTATTTTTTCTTCCGTTTTACGACGAATTTGGGAGGGATTCGTCGTAACTTCCTTGTAAATTACCAACGAATTTGCGAGAAACCATCTTACGACGAATTTAGGACGAATTCGGGACATACTCTATACCCTAAACTAATTCAAACCTATTGAATGTCTTACCTTGTTCAATTCGAGAACTAACTTTCACATTTATATGTTTGTAGTATAAGAAAAAAATACCAAAGATATATAAAACTAACTATTTTGTTACATTTATTTAAAAGTTCATAGTGGTTAAGAACAACTATTGTTCTTACTAAAAGTTATCACTCAAATTTATAGAGAACAAACGAATAGTAAGCATTTGGTTTATAACTTTATTAAAATTCAACAAGTATACATTTAAAAGGTATAACCAAAAAGATTAAACCGAAGTGATCCGAGTTTAGGGTATAGAGTTTGGATAGTCTTTACGAAAACTAGCATAATTACAGATCGCACCGTTGGATCTACTTGAAACCACATCCAAATGAAAGCTAACGCAACAATCTAGTTCGCGTCCAAAACTCAGCTCGATCCATCGGTGGAAAGTGCCTCAGCGAATGCCAAACTTCTCGGTCAGTATACGGTATTGATTTAGGACGAATTTGGGACGAATTTAGGATTTCGTCCCAAATCCGTAGCAAACTTTTTAAGCACTGATTTTGCCAATCTCAATATTTTCGCTTGAGATCTCTCCCTCTAAGCTACCTAAAACAAAATAAAGAACAAAGGAGATGAGCTTTAAGGTTTTCCAGCACAGTGTAAGAAGACTAAAGCTACATATCTACGTTTTTATATGTGTGTACACATCATCCATCACACATAGCTTAAGGTTAATTACAAGTCTACAATTCTTTAAGAGTCCGTGCAAGGTTTGGTAATCTAATAGCCACACGAGTACGAAATTAGTTATGAATGATTAATGAATGATCAAGAGACCTTATATATGTAGATTCTTACTTACCCATGTTTCAACGTCAGTATCGCTGTGTGAATGGCATCGCCGAGTTCCATGTCTTCGGTGTACCTGCAAGGAATTTGTGGTTAGTTAGGGTTTGTCAGCGAAAGAAAAAAAACATTAAGAAACGTTAGTCGCATTAGAAACATTGTTCGCATTACCTTCCCTCAGGGAATGTTTTCGCGTTAGAAACGTTGGTCGCCATCGCTGAAGCTTTCCAAGAGGCGTAAGAGTCAGGTAGATCCACCTAACGAGAAAACAGAAAGTATCAAGTTAGACTCTAAGTAAGGAAAAGTTTAGAAGCAAAGTTCTAGTTCTAGATGGTGCAAGAAGGTAAAAACTCAGCTACAAATTTTGCTAAGTTTAGTGTTTTTAGCGCAAAAATAAAACGGCAAAAAAAGCTAAGAAGATTGGTAGACTCGATTGTGGTCAATCAACCGATATATATCCTAAGGATTAACCTGATACAATTGTGGACCGTTGTCGTCAAATCCAGCCACCAGCAGAGAAGCCCTAAAAGGTCTAATACCACACTATTAACAAAAGAAGGTTAAAAAATGTCCTCATCAAAAATTGACAAACACTCATGGACAAACACTCACGGAAAACTCTCATGGACACTCTCATGGACAAACCCTCATGGACAAACTCTCATGGACAAATGCAATCATATTTATCAGTGTATACGATGTACACAGTCGAGTGGGCACAGTCGCCTGTATATACACAGCCGGCATATCCACGAGAGTGTATCGATTAACCTTATGTGTCTATCTCCTCTGTTTGACCAAATTCGAGACAAAAGGACAAGATTTTGCTCTCGAAGCACTTATAAATGGACACACTGTCATGGACAAACACTTATGAACGAACTCTCATGGACACAACATATAGACACAATCTCATGGATACAAAGCCTATAGAAATGGACACAAGATGGACAAAACCACTTAACACAATCACGAGGACACAACCCATGGAACAGTATAATGGACATAACAGCATGGACACAATGAAAGAACATTCTCGTGGACACAATCTATTGAATCCATTAGTTAGTGTCCATAGTTTTGTTGTATAGGATCCTTACCTTCTATGACAAGTTCCGAGATGTCAACGGTGGCCACAGAAGTGGTTCCGGGAAGAGCAATTCTTTCTACTCAGGTGCCTCTAAATTGGGAACTGCCGCGATTTGATTGAGGAAGATGCTCCGACCTGTGTTGGTTACTAAGAGATGGCTGATACCCGATACAAGAGTACTAAAAACATCCGATTGAATCTAGCGACTGTAATAATCTTAACTCCTTAAATAAACAACAATTCGAGCGAAAAAACGGAAATTGGCCACATAATTTACAATACCTACCATTGGTTGACTCGAGCTGAAGAAGAAGTCGATTTAGGGTTGCCTCGGTGGTTAACCCAACTAGTTCGACTCGGCGAGCAGCCGTCTTAAGGCGTCGACAGTTTATATGAGTTGTCGAAGATGGATGTCGATTTACTGATACGGTGGCTATGGAGATCGCTGTTAGTGTTTTGTGTGATATCGTGAAAAGGGTGGAATTGAGGCAAGAAGGTTACTCGATTCTAAAAAGGTAGCATAGTCTTTTTAACACTTGAGAGTATACCAATCTGTCTAAGTGCCTTTAGTTGTAATAACAGTTTGCTAATGTGCCCTTGGATGTAATAAACTCCATATAAAGATCCAAAACAGATGTTTATAACAGAAAATGCTTAAAATGGACTTTTAATGAGTCATAGAAACAAAAGAAATAGTCATTTAGGACTCTTAATGTTAGAACGAGATGCATCTAGTACTTGTTTCTAATTCCGTTGAGAAAATCAAAACTCTACTCATCAGTAAGTACAAACGGGGAATACAAATTGAAAACGGTCATATGAAGATCCGAAACGGATGGTTATAGCGGAAAAATGCTCAAAACGGACTTTTAATAAGTCATATAAACAAAACAGAGTAACTAGACTAGAAATAGCCAATTGGGGCTCTTAATGTTAGAACGAGAAACATATATTACTTGTTTCTCATTCCATTGAGGAAATCAAAACCTTACTCATCAGTAAGTCCAAACGGAGAATACAAGTTTAAAAGGGTCATATGAAGATCCGAAACAGATGTTTATAGCAGAAAATGCTTAAAACAGACTTTGAATGAGTCATAGAAACAAAATGAAGTAAATAATCTAGAAATAGTCATTTGGGACTCTTATTGTTAGAACGAGAAGCATCTATTACTTGCTTCTCATTTCGATGAGAAAATCAAAACTTTACTCATCAGTAAGTCCAAACGGGGAATACAAATTTAAAAGGATCATATGAAGATATGAAACACATTGTTATAGCCGAAAATGCTTAAAACGAAATTTTATTGAGTCATATTAACAAAATGGAGTAACTAGACTAGAAATAGTCATTTGGGGCTCTTAATGTTTTGAACGAGAAACACCTATTAATTGTTTCTTATTCCGTTGAGAAAATCAAAACTTTACTCATCATTAAGTCCATACGGGGAATACCAGTTTAAAAAGGTCATATGAAGATCCGAAACAAATGGTTATAGGTAAAAATGCTTAAAACATACTTTTTATGAGTCATGCCTAGACAAGATCGATCGAGGAAGACGACTAAGTTTGGAAGGTAGTTTCCGAGCCGGATCAGATGCGCACGAACCGTGCATAAACCAAGGTGAACCACCTCGTGCACGAACCATGCATAAACCGAGGTGAACCACCTCATGCACAAACCGTGCATAAACAAAGGTGAACCACCTCGTGCACGAACCGTGCATAGACCGAGGTGAACCACCTCGTGCGCGAACCGTGCATAATCCGAGTTGAACCTGAATGTGCATGAACCGTACCCGCCCTCTCTTTTGACGGTCCGAGCCAACAAACTTACGAAATGGTCCGATTTCAAAGCAGAGAGAGAAGCCGAGCCCAAGATGAATCATTGCGTTAGTGGACCGAGCCCAAACCCACGAGACATACCGACATGGCTTTTGCCCTAGAGGAATAAGGCTCGTGGAGGGAAGCGCCGTCAAGAAAAAGGAAAGAAAATCTACGAGAAGATTTTCCGAGATATATGCTTAGATTATGAAAAAGATGTATAAATAGGATTCTTAATTCATAGATAAGGGGATCTTGTTTTTTACCTAGAAAATACTTGTACCCTAAAAAGATTATCACAACGACTCGAATAAAATCACCATCTTTGGATCTCTGTTCCGGTTTCTTACTTAGAATCTTTGCGTCCTCTTTTATTTTCTTAACAGATAATTCGTTGTGTGAAATCCATCACTCACAATTTGGCGCTAGAAGGAGGGGGATTTAAAGAATTCTTACACCGAGAACCGACGCACACCAGATCCGAAAAGATGACCGCCGGAGTAACCGACGCCGACAACGTCACCAGCAGAACCGAAGTGAATCCTCCCGCGGGAAACGGAGTGCCCAACGCTACTCAGCAAACGCCAGGGCAAACAGAGATGATCTCAGCGTCCTTAGCCGAGATAAAAGCCATGATGACGGAGCTGGCAAATAAGACGGCAGAGCAAGGAAAAACTCACGAGAACCTTACGACGGAGAGTCGAGCCCAAAGCCGGCGAATCGGCAGTCTCACCCCCATGATGAATCCATCCGCCAGGATCAGAAAGCTCGGACCCAACCCGACGGCGCTCAACTTTGCAACTTCAGGAGTGAACAGCCGAGCGGGAGGCACGAGAACTTTTCAATCGCAGCTAATCTCCGGAGAACAGATTTCCGCAGCCACGAGGCCCAACATCACCGAACCACCTCGCCTGATCCAAAGGGGAGCCGGCGAACGAGAAAACGATCGACCTGACGGAACCCTAGGCGAGCCCCACCGACGGTTCGGCGGCCACGACGATAACTGGAGAAACCCGAACAAACACGGGATTGACGCAACCTGACGCAACTGTCACTGCAGCGTAACAAACCAAAAACCGCGAAAGAGGAGTTTGGCTCGGAGCCACCTCGCTTTAATTAGTACAGGAGCCAACGAACGAAGGAATCAGCGCCCATGAAACCCTAGACGAGCCCATTTAAAGCTCGGCGACCGCAACGGTGGATGGAAAAGATCGATCTAGCGCAAAACCAACGCAAGCTAGCATTAAGAAAGAATGAAGGAGACTAAGACGAAGAAGAGGAGTCTTTTATGGGTCAAACAAACACATTTTCTCCCCGAGTGGCGAGCCAAAACCGTTTGCCTAGCCCAACATCGGAAGCCAAGGGGATACTTCTGACGAAATTCGAGCCGACTTAGCTCAGGCGAATACCAATGGGTCGGCGGCAACAACGATGACTGCAGAAACCCGAGCCGATGCGCCATCAACGAAACTTCCCGCTGCATCGCCGCGGCGCAGCAAACCAGAACTTCGGAAGAAGACCTCGGCTCATAGCAAGATCAAGACTTAGCCGAGCAAGAGGGAGATCTCTTATAAGCCGAGCCGACCCAGCTCGGCTAATCGCCGAAGTGAGGGTAATCCGGTCACAATGTCCACAAAGGCACCAACGTGGCCCCGAAGATATATTTCATGCCGAAGGAGACCCACACGATGCCATTCATGACGCACATCAACGAAGAAAAAGCATCCACAAAGGGATAACCGGCCTGAAGGAACATTTCAGAACGCTTTGCATCGCAATGGAACGAGCCATCTTTGGGGAAAATAAACAACAAAACCAGAAAGCATGCGGGGGCTCGAATGAAAACATCGACAGATCGACAGGCACAATGCCTATCGGAGGCTTCGCCAAAGAGGATCCAACACGTTCCAATAACAAGTTTGATACAACCCTCATCTCGACCATAGGGGCAAGGATCGCAGAAGAAGAGGATGGCTCGAAACTAAAGAAACATCTCATCAGAGGAAAATGCTTCAACAACAGGTCACGCGCCTCGAGAACAACATTATGCCTCGGCCAAACAGATGTAATACGCTGACGAGCCCAGTAATACGAGCCGATGTCAATTTGCTTAGCTGCAGAAGACGAGCTGATCCCAAAGTGACAAGCTTGACGAAATCCAAATCTCTCCTGCTCGGACAACAGCCAAATTTCGAGACGTCCTATCCCTGGTGTACAAAACTTCCAAACATCCTCGAATGACGACTCCAACTTTGCAAGCCGAGGCGACACCCTTGACGGGATCCAAGCCGACCTGGCTCGGGGAGATGACGGCAATTCGATCGCGAGTCCACAAAGAAACAAGCGCAGCATCGGAGGAGCCGCAAGAAAACTCGGGTGCATAGTACCAATCGGTGTACACGGAAGACCGACGAGGAGCTCGTACCGACTACCATCGCGTAACACATTTGACGAGCAGACAACTTACAAAAAATTCAAAAGTGAACAAGCCATACCTCGACCGACACTGGAAGAGAACTCGCCTCAGCCCTCGCTCAGACCAAACAGACGCGGGAGCCCAAGACAATAGGCTGAGGCCAATTTGCCGAGCTACATGAAATTACCCGAGCTCGAACTGACATAAGATACCAGTAAGCAGAAGTGGGGTCGGGTACGAATTATAGAACTACAACTTTATGACCGCAGGAGTTAGCCAAGCCGAAGAAGAACTTGCCTCGGTATATGAAGCAAGCAACGTTGAGGAACTCGGCTTCGAACAAAAGAGACGGGGCGGTTTGGCCCCCGAAAGGGGTATGTAGGCAGCTCGAGTCATAATGAGTTACTTAGAAGTAATACTTCTTCAGACGCATCGGATTCCAGGATCGTGGTACCGTATCAAATAATCAGAGTGGTCCGTTCAAGGATATACGAGCTCGCCAACCATTCGACAGACGCTTCAACTACCCCCTCCCCCCTAAAAAAAAGGGGGGGAGTGGAGTACGTAGATTCATATAATTCATATACTTCTACACTCTGTAAACTACAGAATATTCAAATAAACAGTTTACTTAACTCGCTTTTTTCAATCTTTATCATTTCATGTGTTGTTGGCCACAACATACGGACATCTACGTCCCAAACAGGATCCTAACCTTCACGTTTCTATATGAAACTATAAGGATCTCAACATCCTCCACGGATTTAAGCGCGCTATATAAATTCAGACTGGGTATATCCCGGTCCAATGTCCCTTGGGTATATCCTGAGAGATATTCTGACGGCTGTTCTCAAACGGGATCATAAGTCGTTGAAACACGCAAGTCCTAAGCTAGAAGAACACCTAAACCCCGACTCTTACATAACGTCGGTCCTCAACATCTCATGAACATTGTACTGCTGGAGCATTGATCGCCTAAGTACGAGATAAATAAAAATGTTCGACTAAACCCCGATAAACCGTTCGGTCCTGAGCAACATCGGCCTAAGTCTGGGCTCAAATGAACACCGAATTACTTTGAACATTTTATGTTCATACTGTTGTATTGAATGATCCCGGTCATATTTAATACTCAGACCTCGTAGCCGGACTTCTTTCGGTTCTATCTTATAAACTTTAATAAATCAAAATATTTTTCTGCTATCGTTCACTCCAAACGAATACGCTTGAGCCACCAATTCCCTCGTAACGATAGAATAAAACGTCTCGAGAACATTGTACTGCGCGAGCGATTATCGCCCAAGTGCAAGACAAATAAAGACGTTCGGCCAACCGCCAACATACGGCTCGACAGCCTAAACCAGATCTTAAACATTTCACTTTTAAAGCAACATCTATCTAAATCGGATCGCAGACAAGCTCGAACGGTCCGCCTAAAACCAAGTCTTAGACGAATCTTTAATCGCTTCGACAAAGAAGTTATCCGTTATCTCAAACAGCTCGCTACTTAACGGTACTAGTGATTTCAGCGAGCCACGATCGTTTCGCCACTGACCCATTTACTTGTTATCTCCTAAATGATAAGCCAATAAACGGCTCGCCCCTAAGCACTTCGGAAATTCTAACGAAAGACGCTTCGGCAGAATCGTACAAATCCAAACACAATACTTAAGTCACAATAACAAAAACAAAGCAAAACGCCAAACTTGCATAAACGGAAAGTTATGGATAAAGCCATCGAGGCATCAAGTTCAAACAACAATGAAACCTAATTCCGCGTATTTGGCGACAGCTTTCTTCAGTCGAGACCAGTCGAGTCCTCTCTCGAGAACTCTAGCGTGAGCGTCGGAGGCCTAAAATCCCCACAAAGATCCATTGCGAGCTGCTCGAACTCCTCGTCGGCACCCGATAACTCGCACTTTTTCTCGACCAACCTCGCCTTTTCGCTTTCCAAAGAAGGAGGATCGAGACCCTGCAGGATGCATATCAGCTCAAGGTTGCTGTTAACCTCGGCCAGTTCCATAATCTTATCCCTGGCACCTCCCTCGAGCAAAGCAACTTTCGCTTCGGCACCAGACATCTTCTCGCGGTATCGAGTTGCGAGTTCGCGCTTCACCGCCTTACATGATCTCTCGAGGATCGCTTCGCGCGCCTCCCGCGCTGACGAAACCTGACTTTGCAAGGACGTCACTTCAGCTTCCAACCGAGCCTTCTGATCCAGCAGACCGGCCGACACTTTTTTGGATTCGTCCCGTTTGCACTTGAGGTCGTCTCGCTCGGCCTCTATAACTTCATAGCGCCTCGTAATGTCCGCCACCTGCCCAGAATGCTCTGCCTCGGTCTCATAGAGCCTTGCCCTTAAACGGGCCGCCTCCCCACGAGCAGCTTCGAGTTGTCGCTGACCGCTTTGGATGTCGGTCTCATAGCCCGAAACGACCTCATTGGCTGCGGCGATAAACTAAAAGAAAAAAGGAGAGCCAGAGTGTGATGTAAAAAAAAAAATAGAGAAGGAAAGAAATCAGAAGGGGCAAGGCGAAACAGGACGCTACCTCGGCTCCCGAAAGTCTCGTCCGACTAGGCGTATTCCATGTTGCAAGGGCATCCACGCGGGGAGAATGAGAGCCAAAGGCTGCATTCTTTGCAAAGGCTTCTTCTTCGAAGGATGCCCACGTCGCCTCAGGACTGGTATCGTGAACGACCGTCCCTGCAGCGCTCGGCGGAATTTGCTCAGATCCTTGGGGCTCGCTTGCCTCGGGAACATCGAACGCGTCGATAACAGATTCGTCCGCACGTTTCCTTTTGCTGCCTCGCGTCGCAACTTCTACGCCGCCACGACGGCGAAGGGCAGATCCCCCAGATCTTGTCCCGGCTCTAAGATCGAGTACGATTCCCGAATCCTTCGGCGGAATCCCTAGCCGAACAGGTGACCCTGGCGCCGCCGTTTCTTTATCAACGATCGCGTTGTGGCTCGGATTTCCGCCACCCCCCCCAAAGCAATTCCATTTTCCTGCTCGGAGATCCGGTCAGCAGGGGAAGACGGCTCCCAGAACTCCGGGATCTCCCTCTCTTCATCCTCGGCGGCCTTCTCAGCCTCCTGCGCTTGTTCATCACTGGAGGTTAACTGTAGAATAACCCCTGATCGAGAATCCTCGGGCGAACAAGACACCTCGGAATCCTCAGCTCTACGATCATTGAAGAAAGAAGCCCGACCACGCTCGACTCTCTGGAATGAAAAACTCTTCTGCCAGGAAACCCGCCTACGGTTGAAAGCCTCGATAACGTCTAGGAGATCGTCCGGACATCTGAGCACCGAGCGGGCGGCTGCGAAGCAAATAGAAGAAAAAAAGGAGTTAAGATAATAGCTCCGCTCGTCTGGTGCGAAGGGGAACCTTCAACATCCGTCTCGATCTCTTACCTTTTTGTCCCATTCTGTCTTCGTTTTTTCAATCCAAATTGCCGAGACAGAAGCATCGTTGATAAGAACATAGAAGAATCGACTCTCCCAGTCTTGATCCCTATCCGGAAAATCCTTGACTATTCTCCTATCCTTTTTGTTCCCGATGTAGAACATCTCGGTGCCGGGCCTGCGCCTGATCTCTATAAGATTATCGAGATGACCAAGCGTAAGCTCCGTCTCGCATTCGAGACTCAGAGTTAGTAACCCTACGAGATGCCTTATCGAGCGCGGCGTGAATTGAGCAAGGGCTAACCCATACGACCACAGATATTCCGAGATGAGCTGTGGGATCGGGAACCACAGCCAGCACGCGTCGAAGAAGACTTCATATGCCGTAAAGTGGCCAGGCGGGGGCCTTTAGGCTCGGTCTGTTGCGGAAGGAAGTCTAAATTCAACCCCCTCGCTAATTCCGAAACAAGCCCTCAAGTCCATCAACGATCTCGGCGTCGAAAGAGAACACATCAGGTTCGCATCGGGTTACTGTTTCTAATTAGAATAGAGCGGAAAATCAAGAACAGCCGGAAAACTTGAAGATTGATCGGAAAATTAAGATGGATGGCTGCGATTCTGAAGAAGTTCGAAGAATCCTGATCAAATCAGAGCGCAAGCGAGAGAGAAAAAAAGAAAACAAGCTTTTGAAATTTTTTGAAGAAGCGAAGATAATGAAGAAACCAAGAGAGACTTCGATATTTATAAACAAGCTGGCGCGTCGCCTCGGGAACGTGCGAGACGATTCCACTTCCCAAGACGGACCCAATTCCAGTGTGGGCCTTTGAAAGATGATTGAAGGCCAAAGTCGTAGGAACTCAGTCCAAATCGAAAACCTGTACGAGAAAAAGGCATAAAAATCCCCTAAGTGTCAAATTCTCCGAGGCGAAAAGAAACCCCGCGGGAAAAATCGATGCGAAAGCCCGGTTCGAGAACACTTTGGTCATGACTTAAACGCCTCGGCGAATAAGTTAAGCATCTTGGTAACGAGCTGAAAACCGAGCAGAAACGTTAACACCTCGGCGACAAGTTTCGAACCTCGCCTCGGCAAACAAGTCAAGCATCCCGGCGAAAAGTTAGAAACCGAGCCGACGAGCACAAACGCCTCGTTTCTAAAAGGAACGCTTTGGTCACGATTTAAACGCCTCGGCAAACGAGTCAAGCATCCCGACGACAAGTTAGAAACCGAGCCGACGAGCACAAACACCTCTGCATCAAAGGAAAAAAAACGTTCCGCGACGAAGCAAGGTCGAACGCCTCGGCGACAGACTAAGGCGTCCTTTGAACATCGATCTTGCCCAACTTAACACCTCGTCACCCTCACTCCTGAGCCTAACGAGCTGGGGGGCTAACTGTTGGGGTCGGTTTTTACCTAGACAAGATCGATCGAGGAAAACGACTAAGTATGGAAGGTAGTTTTCGAGCCGGATCAGATGCGCACGAACCGTGCATAAACCGAGGTGAACCTCCTCGTGCACGAACCGTGCATAAACCGAGGTGAACCACCTCGTGAACGAACCGTGCATAAACCGAGGTGAACCACCTCGTGCACGAACCGTGCATAGACCGAGGTGAACCACCTCGTGCGCAAACCGTGCATAAACCGAGGTGAACCACCTCGTGCGCTAACCGTGCATAATCTGAGTTGAACCGGAATGTGCATGAACTGAACCAGCCCTCTCTTTTGACGGTCCGAGCCAACAAACTTACGA
Organism: Alliaria petiolata; assembly: GCA_020283515.1. Lineage (NCBI taxonomy): Eukaryota > Viridiplantae > Streptophyta > Magnoliopsida > Brassicales > Brassicaceae > Alliaria > Alliaria petiolata. Next base: position 8,712,533 of record JAHZTW010000005.1, read on the forward strand.
AATGGTCCGAGTTCAAAGCAGCGAGAGAAGCCGAGCCCAAGATGTATCATTGCGCCAGTGGACCGAGCCCAAACCCACGAGACATACCGAAATGGCTTTTGCCCTAGAGGAATAAGGCTCGTGGAGGGAAGCGCCGTCAAGAAAAAGGAAGGAAAATCTACGAGAAGATTTTCCGAGATATTTGCTTAGATTATGAAAAAAGATGTATAAATAGGATTCTTAATTCATATATAAGGGGATCCCGTTTTTTACCTAGAAAATACTTGTACCCTAAAAAGCTTATCACAGCGACTCGAATAAAATCACCATCTTTGGATCTCTGTTCCGGTTTCTTACTTAGAATCTTTGCGTCCTCTTTTATTTTCTTAACAGATAAATCGTTGTGTGATATCCAGCACGCACAAGTCATAGAAACAAACTAAAAAGTTAGTCTAGAAATAGTCATTTGGGGTTCTTAATGTTAGAACGAGAAGCATCAATTACTTGTTTCTCATTCCGCTGAGAAAATCAAAACTTTACTCATCAAGAAGTCCAAACGGGGAATAAAAGTTTAAAAGGGTCATATGATGATCTGAAACAGATTTTAATTGCCAAAAATGCTTAAACCGGACTATTAAAGAGTTATAATTAGAAAATGAAGTAAATAGTCTAAAAATAGTAATTTGGGGTTCTTAATGTTAGAACGAGAAGCATCTATTACTTGTTTCTCATTCCGGTGATGAAATTAATAAGTTTACTCATCAGTAAGTCCAAACGGGGAATACAAGTTTTAAAGGGTCATATGAAGATCCGAAACTGATGGTTATAGCTTGAAAAGCTTAAGATGGACTTTGAATGAGTTATATTAACAAAATGGAATAACTAGACTAGAAATAGTCATTTGGGGCTCTTAATGTTAGAACGAGAAACATCTATTACTTGTTTCTAATTCCGTTGAGAAAATCAAAATTTACTCATCAGTAAGTCCAAACGAGGAATACTAGTTTAAAAGGGTTATATGAAGATCTGAAACAGAAGGCTATAGCCAAAAACTGCTTAAAACGGAATTTTATTGGGTCATATTAACAAAATGGAGTAACTAGACTTGAACTAGTCATTTGGGGCTCTTAATGTTAGAACGAGAAACACGTATTACTTAATTCTTATTTCGTTGAGCAATCAAAACTTTACTCATCAATAAGTCCAAACGGGGAATACGAGTTTAAAAGGGTCATATGAAGATCTGAAACAAATGTTTATAACATCTATTACTTATTTCTCATTCCGGTGATGAAATAAAAACTTTACTCAACAGTAAGTCCAAACGGGGAATACAAGTTTAAAAGAGCCAGATGAAGATCTGAAACATATGTTTATTGCAAAAATGCTAAAAACGGTCTTTTAAAGAGTCATAGAAACAAAATTGAGTAACTAGTCTAGAAATAGTCATTTGGGGCTCCTAATGTTAGAACGAGAAGAATCTATTAATTGTTTCTCATTCCGTTGAGAAAATCAAAACTTTACTCATCAGTAAGTCCAAACGGGGAATACAAGTTTTAAAGGGTCATATGAAGATCCGAAACTGATGGTTATAGCCTGAAATGCTTAAGATGGACTTTGAATGAGTTATATTAACAAAATAGGATAACTAGACTAGAAATAGTCATCTGAGACTCTTAATGTTAGAACGAGAAACATCTATTACTTGTTTCTAATTCCGTTGAGAACATCAAAATTTACTCATCAGTAAGTCCAAACGAGGAATACTAGTTTAAAAGGGTTATATGAAGATCTGAAACAGATGGTTATAGCCAAAAATGCTTAAAACGGAATTTTGTTGGGTCATATTAACAAAATGGAGTAACTAGACTTGAACTAGTCATTTGGGGCTCTTAATGTTAGAACGAGAAACACGTATTACTTAATTCTCATTCCGCTGAGGAAATAAAAACTTTACTCATCAGTAAGTCCAAACGTGGAATACAAGTTTAAAAGGGTCATATGAAGATCCGAAACAGATGTTTATAGCATCTATTACTTATTCCGGTGATGAAATAAAAACTTTACTCATCAGTAAGTCCAAGCGGGGAATACAAGTTTAAAAGATCCAGATGAAGATCTGAAACAGATGTTTATTGCAAAAAAATGCTTAAAACGGTCTTTTAAAGAGTCATAGAAACAAAATTGAGTAACTAGTCTAGAAATAGTCATTTGAGGCTCTGGTAAGTAGATAATTTTATGGGTTCTACTCAGTCAATGACCCACTACTTATAACCGAATGTAGTATAGGTTATGGGTCTTATCAATCCGATGGGAGATTTCAAGGTATTGCATTTGTGGAATTCTTTACAAGCTAAGAGAGATTAAAAAGGGTGAAATGGTGAGAACCTATTACTTAGACTGTAAAAGACATGGAAAACAGGTATTGAAACTAAATATTTCTAAGGAATTGAAGATATGATAGCTAAAGATGTGAACTTGCAAAAGAAACTAGGAATCGGTTCAAGGGACAAGGAGTTTTTCGGGCCTAATACGTTAAAGATCTTTCCTTTGACGTTAGATTTACTTCCTATAAGGCTAATCCTTTAGCGTAGAGTTCAGAATCTGGACGAATCCACTGTCGTGGTATAAGTCTCTTTGCTGTCTCACGACCTAACCTCGCTATCAAGTAGTGATCCATGAAAGCAACAAGCTTGAATAGACAACTCTACTAATGCCAAAACGCTCCCTAGGCATCTAATCCCTTAGGCTAGGATGAGCGAATCTCTTATGAGATTGGTCCTTGCAAACATTAAAACATGGCGTTTAATTGAAGAAGCTCGATGGCAAAGTTCAAATAGCGAAGATGACTAAGCATTAATAATGTCAAATAAGAAAGGATTAAGATGGATTAAGCATAGATCCGCATCAAAGATTGGGATTTTTTAACTTATTTTCCCTATCCTTGCCCCAAAACCGATGTAGACTACTCACAAGCCATTCGAGAAACCTCAAGATCCATAAGGACGAGAGGGTAACTCATAGGCTGCAAGATAGTTCAAAAACAAGAAAAGGAAGAAACTTTCAAGAAAATAACACTAAGCTATAACACTTAAAACTTCAAGATTGCATAAAAATCAAAGCTTTGAAACAAGCTTCAATGGTGAAAATACAAAAAATAGTTCTCGGTTTGAAAGAGAAGACAGAAAAATAAAACTAGAAAGCGTCCTCAAAGGATAAGAGTGGAGGACAAGTATTTATACATAAAAGAGGAAAAACCTAAAACGTTGGAACCACTTTCCCGAAATGGTACTATTTTGGACTTTAGCGTTTCGGGCTCAAGTCGTGGTGAGCAAGCCGATATGCTAACTCTTCTAGTTCTTCGGGCAGTCTCCATGTCGGGCAAGTCATTTCGGGATCATGTCGTGAAGGCTCGCCTTCCTTGTTACTCGAATCAGGTACTTCCCGTTGCCTTGCTCCGATATCCGTCATCATGGAATCCTTTTGCTGGATCTTTGCTCCGAGGTGTTCCTTTCGGGACTAAGTCGCTGCTACTCGTGGAGGTTCTTCGTGCGCTTGTCCATATCGGCCACAGGGTCGCGATCCATGCTCGATATCGTCTGTTCGTCCTCCATTTGTGATCTCCCTTCTTGGTTTCTTCTTTGGACCATCCTAAACACCTGAGAAGACACTCCAAACATGCAAGACTATGCAGAAACCTAACCTAATGCATCTAAACCTATCATGAGTGAATATGTGATGAAAACTAAGGTGAAAGTGCTAGAATGAAGTCCTAACTAGCATGAAATGTGTGCTAAAAACATGCAATTTACAGAGATATCAACACCCCCAAACTTACCTTTTGGCTTGTCCTCAAGCAAAAGCCAACCGGAGGGGTGAGGTTTTAAAAGAAAAGGTGTAAGTTTGAATCCAAAACGCCATTTAAAAGAAATCAACTCAATGTCTAAGTTCAGGTTTCTAGGATGCAAGTCGAATTCTACCTATCCAAAAAGCCTTAGCCACATTCATCGCAAAATCAAGAAAAATCAATCCCAACTTAGATGCACATTCAAATTCCCAATTCCCTTTCACATTCATTAAGAAATTTAAATCGTGGATCTCATTCATACCTGTCAATCAACTCACTTGGTTCAGGGTAAGGTAACGAGCTAAATATGAACTCGTAGTGCAAACGGGTTTAGTGTTTAAGTGGGATCACTCATGAAAGGAACCTTCTTAATGCAAAATGCTAAGGGTGAAAACCAATGGATGCATACAAGGCTAGACTTCCATCTACCCAGAACATCTATTTTGTTTCCTACCCTAATCTAAACTGCTCCCTCCTAAGCTACCCTTTCTTTTGGCATTTCGCCTTATACCCGATATTACTCTTCGGTATTACCTTTCCTGGTCATTTTCGGGGGACATCTTCTTTGTTGGAGATCGGTTTTGGCTTTCTGGCTCCTTTGTTGCGATCCTTGCGTTTCACCTTTGGTGTTGTTGGCAGGTTTTAGACATTGTTGATTGGCCTTCTTTTGCTTTCTTTTGGAATCGCCTTTTTCTTCTTTTGGTTTCGAGCCTCATTTGTTGCCGTCATCTCTTTATTCTTGTCCCCGTCTGACTCAATGGTTTTCTTCTTTCCCTTTTTCTGTCAATGTATCATCAACCGGAACCCACCCTCTTTTCCTAGCCTAACCAGCAATATCGGCCTCAAATTTCGGTATCAAGCCGTTTCAGTATCTATACCACTTAACCTAGTGTTGACTCGAGATGTGAGCCAACGTCTACATGGAAATCTAACTTTGTCGATCTAAACCCAAAACTTTTTGTCTAAGAAGATTCGAAAATGGTGCAAAGGCCTCACATGCTCTCACAAAAGTGTTTATGGCTTAAAACGAAGGTTTAGGTTTTGGGTGTGGTCAGGTACTTGGACTAGCAGAAGAGTGGTTAAAAGGGAAGAGAGTCCAAGTGAAATCTATGAGTTGATCGACAAATGTGAACAAGATAATTAAATTTTCATTTTAACGGTTCAAGTTCATTAGGGAAATGGTTCAAATCGCAATGCATCAAGCTAAAACCGAATTTCACAAGACAAATTCTAAATGTGGTGCTGCCTTAAGCTCAGTCTAATTCCAAATGCATCAAACAAACATGAACTAAGGCACTGAATTCATGACTTTAAAATGTCTATTTACAAGGATTCATCATACTTAACACCTTATGTGAATGCTTATGAATCCTAAATGAATGCATCTAGACTCAATCCTAATATGAAAATGCAACTACATGAAATTTTTTTCAATTTTTTGTGTTTTTCTATGAAAATTTGATGAATGCATGATGTGTAATCTAAGCGAGTGTATGTACTACATACTCACCCAAACTTAAATCACAGTCCCTGTGTGATAGAAGAGAGGAAGAGTGCGGTCCTAGGAAAATGCATAATTTCAAACCAAGAGTGAAAATGAAGAAAAATGGTTATGTATAATGGTTTGAAAGTGTTACCCTCGGTTATGTCGGGCTGTGACCGTTGGAGGAGCCCGGCATCGTGTGGTTCAGTAATTTGCAGACGAGCGCGACTGTTTTCGGGTGATCATTACGGGGTGAACCCGTTTTCCCCAGCCAGGTTATGTTTCTATAATGGCTTTAGACCGTAATCCCGACCCGATATCTGAGGGTGTGTTTTCCACACTGGCCGGTGCATGGGGTTCACGCCCGTAATGAACAATTCTTCCAGTTTTTCTTCCCGTTTTGGCTCCCCGATATCCCACGTCCTGATATCTAAATCATCGACCCACTCATAATTATTCTTGAGAATGTAAAGTAAGGAGAGAAAAATAACAAAATAGGGTAAAAGGATAAGCTTGGGGTGCCTCCTAAGAGCGCTTGTTTAGAGTCTCATAGCTTGACTTTTCCAGGTCGTTTAAGCCTTGCTGGGGTCTTGGAGACGGACCACGGTTGCTTCCAAAACTTGGTATTTCTCATTTCCCAAATACGGCTTCAGTCTGTGTCCGTTCACTGTGTGATCCGCTCCTTCCTTACCAACCAGTGTCACAGCTCCATATGGAAATACTTCCTTGATGGTGTATGGTCCAGACCATCGCGATTTCAACTTCCCGGGAAACAGTCTCAGTCTTGAGTTGTATAGCAGCACTTGATTCCCTGGTGCGAACTCTTTTGGTTTGATTTTCTTGACGTGGAGAACTTTAGTTTTCTCCTTGTAGATCCGCAAGCTCTCGAATGCTTCCAAACGGATTTCTTCCAGCTCGTGTAGGTTTATCAGCCTCTTCTCTTGAGCTGTCTTGATGTCAAAATTCAAGAGCCTGATAGCCCATAGAGCCTTGTACTCGAAATGTTAGAACGAGAAACACGTATTACTTAATTCTTATTTCGTTGAGCAAATCAAAACTTTACTCATTAGTAAGTCCAAACGGAGAATACAAGTTTAAAAGAGCCAGATGAAGATCTGAAACAAATGTTTATTGCAAAAAAATGCTTAAAACGGTATTTTAAAGAGTCATAGAAACAAAATTGAGTAACTAGTTTAGAAATAGTCATTTGGGGCTCCTAATGTTAGAACGAGAAGAATCTATTTATTTTTTCTCATTCCGTTGAGGAAATCAAAACTTTACTCATCAGTAAGTCAAAACGGGGAATACAAGTTTTAAAGGGTCATATGAAGATCCGAAACTGATGGTTATAGCCTGAAAAGCTTAAGATGGACTTTGAATAAATTATATTAACAAAATGGAATAACTAGACTAGAAATAGTCATTTGGGGCTCTTAATGTTAGAACGAGAAACATCTATTACTTGTTTCTAATTCCGTTGAGAAAATTAAAAATTACTCATCAATAAGTCCAAACGAGGAATACTAGTTTAAAAGGGTTATATGAAGATCTGAAACAGATTGTTATAGCCAAAAATGCTTAAAACGGAATTTTATTGGGTCATATTAACAAAATGGAGTAACTAGACTTGAACTAGTCATTTGAGGCTCTTAATGTTAGAACGAGAAACACGTATTACTTAATTCTCATTCCGCTGAGGAAATCAAAACTTTACTCATCAAGAAGTCCAAACGTGGAATACAAGTTTAGAAAAGCCATATGAAGATCTGAAACATATGTTTATTGCAAAAAAAATGCTTAAAATGGACTTTTAAAATGTCATAGAAACAAAATTAGTAACTATTCTAAAAATAATCATTTGGGCCTCTCAATGTTAGAACGAGAAGCATCTATTACTTGTTTCTCACTCCGTTGAGAAAATCAAAACTTTACTCATCAGTAAGTCCAAACGGGGAATACAAGTTTTAAAAGGTCATATAAAGATCTGAAACTGATGGGTATAGCCGGAAATTTTTAAGATGGACTTTTAATGAGTTATATTAACAAAATGGAGTAACTATACTATAAATATTCATTTGGGGCTCTTAATGTTAGAACGAGAAACACCTATTACTTGTTTCTTATTCTGTTGAGGAAATGAAAACTTTAATCATCAGTGAATTCAAACGGGGAATAAGAGTTTAAAACGGCCATATGAAGATCTGAAACAATTTTTTATAGCCGAAAATTCTTAAAATTGACTTTTAAATAGTCATAGAAACAAAATGAAGTAATTAGTCTAGAAATAGTCATTTGGGGCTCTTAATGTTAGACGAGAAGAATTTATTACTTGTTTCTTATTTCGTTGAGGAAATCAAAACTTTACTCATCAGTAAGTCCAAACGGGGAATACAAGTTTTAAATTGTCATATGAAGATCCAAAACTGATGGTTATAGCCTGAAATGCTTAAGACAGACTTTGAATGAGTTATATTAACAAAATGGAATAACTGGACTAGAAATAGTCATTTGGGGGCTCTTAATGTTAGAACGAGAAACATCTATTACTTGTTTCTAAATCCGTTTAGAAAATCAAAACTTTACTCATAAGTAAGTTCAAACGAGGAATACTAGTTTAAAAAGCTCCTAAGAAGATGTGAAACTAAAAGTTATTGCTAAAAATGCTTAAAACGGAATTTTATTGGGTCATATTAACAAAATCGAGTAACTAGACTTGAACTAGTCAGTTGCGGCTCTTAATGTTAGAACGAGAAACACATATTACTTGTTTCTTATTTCGTTTAACAAGTAAAAACTTTACTCATCAGTAAGTCCAAATGGGGAATACGAGTTTAAAAGGGTCATATGAAGATACGAAACTGATGTTTACAGCAGAAAATTCTTAAAACAGACTTTTAGTGAGTCATAGAACCAAAATGAAGAAATTAGGCTAGAAATAGTCATTTGGGGCTCTTAATTTTAGAAAGAGAAGCATTTATTACTTGTTTCTCATTCCGCTGAGGAAATAAAAACTTTACTCATCAACAAGTCCAAACGTGGAATACAAGTTTAAAAGAGCCATATGAAGATCTGAAACAGATGTTTTTTTTGCAAAAAATGCTTAAAATGAACTTTTAAAGAGTCATAGAAACAAAACTGAGTAACTAGTCTAGAAATAATCACTTGGGGCTCTTAATGTTAGAACGAGAAGCATCTATTACTTGTTTCTCACTCCGTTGAGAAAATCAAAAATTTACTTATCAGTAAATCCAAACGGAGAATACAAGTTTTAAAGAGTCATATGAAGATCCGAAACTTATGGTATAGCCGGAAATGTTTAAGACGGACTTTTATTGAGTTATATTAACGAAAGGGAGTAACTGGAAGAGAAATAGTCATTTGGGGCTCTTAATGTTAGAACGAGAAACACCTATTACTTGTTTCTAATTCCGTTGAGGAAATCAAAACTTTAATCATCAGTAAGTTCAAACGGGGAATACGAGTTTAAAAGGGTCATATGAAGATCCGAAACATATGTTTATAGCCAAAAATTCTTAAAATTGACATTTAGTGAGTCATAGAAATAAAATGAAGTAATTAGTTTAGAAATAGTCATTTGGGGCTCTTCATGTTAGACGGGAAGAATCTATTACTTGTTTCTTATTCTTTTGAGCAAATTAAAACTTTACTCATCAGTAAGTCTAAACGGGGAATACGAGTTTAAAAGGGCCATATGAAGATCCGAAACTGATGTTTATAGCCAAAAATTCTTAAAACGGACTTTTAGTGAGTCATAGAAAGAAAATGAAGTAATTAGTCTAGAAATAGTCATTTGGGGCTCTTAATTTTAGAAATAGAAGCATATATTACTTGTTTCTCATTCCGTTGAGGAAATCAAAACTTTACTCATCAAGAAGTCCAAACATGGAATACAAGTTTAAAAGAGCCATATGAAGACCTGAAACATATGTTTATTGCAAAAATGCTTAAAATGGATTTTTAAAGAGTCATAAAAACAAAATTGAGTAACTAGTCTGGAAATAATCATTTGGGGCTCTTAATGTTAGAACGAGAAGCATCTATTTCTTGTTTCTAACTCCGTTGAGGAAATTAAAACATTACTCATCAATATGTCCAAACGGGGAATACAAGTTTTAAAGGGTCATGTGAAGATCCGAAACTGATGGGTATAGCCGGAAATATTTACAACAGACTTTTAATGAGTTATATTAATAAAATGGAGTAACAAGACTAGAAATAGTCATTTTGGGCTCTTAATGTTAGAACGAGAAACACCTATTACTTGTTTCTTATTCCGTTGAGGGAATCAAAACTTTAATCATCAGTAAGTTCAAACGGGGAATACGAGTTTAAAAGGGTCGTATGAAGATCTGAAAACAGTTGTTTATTACCAAAAAGGCTTAAAACGACTTTTAAAGAGTCGTAGAAAGTAAATGAAGTAAATAGTCTAGAAATAGTCATTTGGGGTTCTTAATGTTAGAACAAGAAGCATCTATTACTTGTTTCTCATTACGCTGAGGAAATAAAAACTTTACTTATCAGTAAGTTCAAAAAGGGAATACAAGTTTAAAAGAGCCATATGAAGATCTAAATCAGATGTTTATTTCAAAAAATGCTTCAAACGGACTTTTAAAGAGTCATAGAAACAAAATTGAGTAACTAGTCTAGAAATAGTCATTTGGGGCACTTAATGTTAGAACGAGGAGTATCTCTTACTTGTTTCTCACTCCGTTGAGGATATCAAACTTTACTCATCAGTAAGTCCAAACGGGGAATACAAGTTTAAAAGAGCCAGATGAAGATATGAAACAGATGTTTATTGCAAAAATGCTTAAAACGGTCTTATGAAGATCCGAAATTGATGGTTATTGACGAAAATGCAAAAAAAAAACATTTAATGAGTTATATTAACAAAATGGAGTAACTAGGCAATAAATAGTAATTTGGGGCTCTTAATGTTAGAACGAGAAACATCTATTACTTGTTACTTATTTCGTTGAGGAAATCAAAACTTTACTCATCAGTCAATCCAATGGGGGAATACAAGTTTAAAAGGGTCATATGAAGATGCGAAACATATAGTTATAGCCGAAAATGCTTAAAACAGACTTTTAATGAGGCATAGAAACAAAATGAAGTAAATAGTCTAGAAATAGTCATTTGAGGCTATTAATTTTAGAGCGAGAAGCATCTATTACTTGTTTTTCATTCCGCTGAGGAAATCAAAACCCTACTCATCAGTAAGTCCAAACAGGAATACAAATTTAAAAGGGTCATATGAAGATCCGGAACATATGGTTATAGCCAAAAATGTTTAAAACGGAATTTTAATGAGTCATATTAAAAAAAAGAAACAACTAAACTAGAAATAGTCATTTGGGGCTTTTAATGTTAGAACGATGAGCATCTATTACTTGTTTCTCATTCCGTTGAGGAAATCAAAACTCTACCCATCGATAAGTTCAAACGGGGAATACAAGTTTAAAAGGGTCATATGAAGATCCAACACAGATGTTTATAGCCGAAAATGCTTAAAACGGACTTTCAATGAGTCATAGAAACAAAATGAAGTAAATAGTCTAAAAATAGTCATTTGGGCTCTTAATGTTAAAACGGGAGGCATCTATTACTTGTTTCTCATTTCGTTGATGAAATCCAAAATTTACTCATCAGTAAGTCCAAACGGGGAATACAAATGTAAAAGGGTCATATGAAAATCTGAAACTAGACTTGAAATGGTGATAACAGAAAATTCTTAAAACGGACTTTTAATGAGTCATATTAACAAAATGGAGTAACTAGACTTGAAATAGTCATTTAGGGCTCTTAATGTTAGAGCGACAAATATCTATTACATGTTTCTTATTCCATTGAGGAAGACAAAACCCTACTCATCAGCAAGTTCAAACGGAGAATACAAGTTTAAAGGGGTTATATGAAGATCTGAAACAGATGTTTATTACCAAAAATATTTAAAACAGACTTTTAAAGAAGCATAGAAACAAAATTGAGTAACTAGTCTCGAAATAGTCATTTGGGGCTCGTAATGTTAGAACGAGAAGAATATATTACTTGTTTTTGACTCGTTGAGAAAATCAAAACTCTACTCATTTTTATGTCTAAACGGGAAATACAAGTTTAAAAAAGTCATATGAAGATCTGAAACAGAAGTATATAGCTGAAAATGATTAAAACGGACTTTTAATAAGTCATATTAAAAAAATGGTGTAACTAAACTAGAAATAGTCAATTGGTGCTCTTAATGTTAGAACGCGAAACATCTACTACTTGTTTTTTATTCCGTTGGGGAAATCAAAACTTTACTCATAAGTAAGTCCAAACGGAGAATACAAGTTTAAAAGGGTCATTTGACATTCCGAAAAAGATGTTTATAGCCGAAAAATGCTTTAAACAGACTTTTCACGAGACATAAAAACAAAATGAAGTAAATAGTGTAGAAATAGTCATTTGGTGTTCTTAATATTTGAACGAGAAGCATCTATTACTTGTTTCTCATTCCGCTGAGGAAATCAAAACCCTACTCATCAATAAGTTCAAACGGAGAATACAAGTTTAAAAGGGTCATATGAAGATCCGAAACATATGGGTATAGCCGAAAATGCTTAAAACTGACTTTTAATGAATCATATTAAAAAAAAATGGAGTAACTAAACTAGAAATAGTCATTTCAGGCTCTTAATGTTAGAACGGGAAACATCTAATAGTTTTTTTTTTATCCCGTTGGGAAAATCAAATTTTTACTCATCAGTAATTCCAAACGGGGAATACAAGTATAAAAGGGTCATATTACATTCCGAAACATATGTTTATAGCCCGAAAATGCTTTAAACGGACTTTTCATTTGTCATAAAAACAAAATGAAGTAAATAGTCTAGAAATAGTCATTTGGGGCTCTTAATGTTAGAACGAGAAGCATCTATTACTTGTTTCTTATTCCTTTGAGGAAATTAAAACTTTACTCATCAGTCAGTCCAGAGGGTGAATACAACTTTAAAAGGATCATATGAAGATACGAAACAGATGGTTCTAGCCAAAATTCTTAAAACAGACTTTCAATGAGTCATAGTAACAAAATGAAGTAAATAGGATAGAAATAGTCATTTGGAACAATTAATGTTAGAACGAGGAGCATCTATTACTTGTTCCTCATTCCGTTAAGGAAATCAAAACTCTACTAATCAGTAAGTCCAAACGGGAAATACGAGTTTAAAAGGGTCATATGAAGATCCGAAACAGATGTTTATAGCTGAAAGTACTTAAAACGGACTTCTCATTAGTCATAGAAACAAAATGAAGTAATTAGTGTAACGACCCGGGCCCGGCCCATTTGAATAAGTTTAAATGGATTGATTTGGCTACCTATATCATCAAAGTGCACTTACCTTTTCCGGTCATTTACCCTAAGAAAACTCCAGAGTTAAGCGTGCTTATGCTGGAGTAGGACTAGGATGGGTGACCTTCCGAGAAAACCTCTCCGGAACCGTGTGAGTGAGGCCAAAACACGGGAAAAGATAACGTGGTGATTGCAGGAACAAGTAAATCAGTCGGTCGGGCCACCGAGAAAAATAACGCACCGACCGTCAGACAGGGGCGGGGCCAACGAGCCCGACGGAGGGATGGGTGACTCGCCGGTAGGGGCGGTTGGGGTGTTACAAGTGGTATCAGAGGCAAGGAAAGTCAAACTGGTTCTGTCCCAGGAAACTAGCGAGATCAGAATTCGAGGAGAAATTCCCGTTAAGTGGGGGAGAATTGTAACGACCCTGGCCAGCCCATTTGAATAAGTGTAAATGGATTGATTTGATTGATTTGGCTACCTATATCATCAAAGTTCACTTACCTTTTCCGGTCATTTACCCTAAGAGAACTCCAGAGTTAAGCGTGCTTATCCTGGAGTAGGACTAGGATGGGTGACCTTCCGGGAAGTCCTCTGCGGAACCTTGTGAGTGAGGCCAAAACACGGGAAAAGGTCACGTTGTGATTGCAGGGACAATTAAATCAGTCGGTCTGGCCACCGAAAAAATAACGCACCGACCGTCGGACAGGGGCGAGGCCTACGATCCCGACGGAGGGATGGGTGACTCGCCAGTAGGGGCGGACGGGGTGTTAAAATTAGTCTAGAAATAGTAATTTGATGCTCTTAATGTTAGAACGAGAAGCATCTATTACTTGTTTCTCAATCTGCTGAGGAAATCAAAACTTTACTTATCAGTAAGTGCAAACGGGAATACAAATTTAAAAGGGTCATATGAAAATGCGAAACATATGGTTATAGCCGAAAATGCTTAAAACAGACTTTTAATGAGGCATAGAAACAAAATGAAGTAAATAGTCTAGAAATAGTCATTTGAGGCTCTTAATTTTAGAGCGAGAAGCATCTATTACTTGTTATTCATTCCGCTGAGGAAATCAAAACCCTACTCATCAGTAAGTCCAAACAGGAATACAAATTTAAAAGGGTCATATGAAGATCCGGAACATATGGTTATAGCCAAAAATGTTTAAAACGAAGTTTTAATGAGTCATATTAAAAAAAAGAAACAACTAAACTAGAAAGAGTCATTCGGGGCTCTTAATATTTAAACGAGAAAAATCTATAACTTGTTTCTCAATCCGCTGAGGAAATCAAAACATTACTTGTCAGTAAGTCCAAACGGGAATACAAGTTTAAAAGGGTCATATGAAGATCCGAAACATATGGTTATAGTCGAAAATGGTTAAAACGGACTTTTAATGAGTCATATTAAAAAAATGGAGTAGCGAAACTAGTTATAACCATTTGGGGCTGTTAATGTTAGAACGGCAAACATCTAATACATCTTTTATATGTTAGAACGAGAAGCATATATTACTTGTTTCTGACTCGTTAAGAAAATCAAAATTCTACTCATCAGTAAGTCCAAACGGGAAATACTAGTTTAGAAAAAGTCATATGGAGATGTGAAACAGATGTTTATAGCCGAAAATGATTAAAACGGACTTTTAATAAGTCATATTAAAAAAATGGAGTAACTAAACTAGAAATAGTCTTTTGGGGCTCTTAATGTTAGAACGGGAAACATCTAATACTTGTTTTTTATTCCGTTGGGGAAATCAAAACTTTACTAATCAGTAAGTCCAAACGGAGAACACAAGTTTAAAAGGGTCATATGACATTCTGAAACAGATGTTTTTAGCAAAAAAATGCTTTAAACATACTTTTCATGAGTCATAAAAAGAAAATGAAGTAATTAGTCTAGAAATAGCCATTTGGTGCTCTTAATGTTAACGAGAAGCATCTATTACTTGTTTCTCAATCCGGTGAGGAAATCAAAAATTTACTTATCAGTAAGTCCAAACCGGAATACATGTTTAAAAGGGTCATATGAAGATCCGAAACATATGGTTATAGCCAAAAATGCTTAAAACGAACTTTTAATGAGTCATATGACCAAAATTCAGAAATTATACTTGAAATAGAAACATCTATTATTTATTTCTCATTCCATTGAGGAAATCAAAACCTTACTCATCAGTAAGTACAAACGGAGAATACAAATTTGAAAGGGTCATATGGAGATCCGAAAAAAATGGTTATAGCCGAAAATTCTTAAAACGGACTTTTAGAGAGTCATAGAAACAAAATGAAGTAAATAGTGTAGAAATAGTCATTTGGGGCTCTTAATATTTGAACGAGAAGCATCTATTACTTGTTTCTCATTCCGCTGAGGAAAACGAAACCCTACTCATCAGTAAGTTCAAACGGGGAATACAAGTTTAAAAGGGTCATATGAAGATCTGAAACATATGAGTATAGGCGAAAATGCTTAAAACTAACTTTTAATGAGTCATTAAAAAAATGGAGTTGCTAAACTAGAAATAGTCATTTTGGGCTCTAAATGTTAGAACGGGAAACGATCTAATACTTGTTTTTTTATCCCGTTGGGGAAATCAAAACTTTACTCATCAGTAATTCCAAACGGGGAATACAAGTATAAAAGGGTCATATGACATTCCGAAACATATGTTTGTAGCCGAAAAATGCTTTAAACGGACTTTTCATTTGTCATAAAAACAAAATGAAGTAATTAGTCTAGAAATAGTCATTTGGGGCTCTTAATGTTAGAACAAGGAGCATCTATTACTTGTGTCATATTCCTTTGAGGAAATTAAAACTTTACTCATCAGTCAGTCCAGAGGGTGAATACAACTTTAAAAGGATCATATGAAGATACGAAACAGATGGTTCTAGCCAAAATTCTTAAAACAGACTTTCAATGAGTCATAGTAACAAAATGAAGTAAATAGGATAGAAATAGTCATTTGGAACAATTAATGTTAGAACGAGGAGCATCTATTACTTGTTCCTCATTCCGTTAAGGAAATCAAAACTCTACTAATCAGTAAGTCCAAACGGGAAATACGAGTTTAAAAGGGTCATATGAAGATCCGAAACAGATGTTTATAGCTGAAAGTTCTTAAAACGGACTTCTCATTAGTCATAGTAACAAAATGAAGTAATTAGTGTAACGATCCGGGCCCGGCCCATTCGAATAAGTTTAAATGGATTGATTTGGCTACCTATATCATCAAAGTGCACTTACCTTTTCCGGTCATTTACCCTAAGAAAACTCCAGAGTTAAGCGTGCTTATGCTGGAGTAGGACTAGGATGGGTGACCTTCCTGGAAGTCCTCTGCGGAACCGTGTGAGTGAGGCCAAAACACGGGAAAAGGTCACGTGGTGATTGGAGGAACAAGTAAATCAGTCGGTAGGGCCACCGAGAAAAATAATGCACCGACCGTCGGATAGGGGCGGGGCCAACGAGCTCGACGGAGGGATGGGTGACTCGCCGGTAGGGGCGGTCGGGGTGTTACAAGTGGTATCAGAGCCAAGGGAAGTCAAACTGATTATGTCCCAGGAGACTGTCTTGGTGTTTGGGGATTAGGGTTCACACTAGCGGGATCAGAATTCGAGGACGAATTTCTGTTAAGTGGGGGAGAATT
Organism: Alliaria petiolata; assembly: GCA_020283515.1. Lineage (NCBI taxonomy): Eukaryota > Viridiplantae > Streptophyta > Magnoliopsida > Brassicales > Brassicaceae > Alliaria > Alliaria petiolata. Next base: position 8,728,843 of record JAHZTW010000005.1, read on the forward strand.
GTAACGACCCGGGCCCGGCCCATTTGAATAAGTTTAAATATATTGATTTGGCTACCTATATCATCAAAGTGCACTTACCTTTTCCGGTCATTTACCCTAAGAGAACTCCAGAGTTAAGTGTGCTTATGCTGGAGTAGGATTAGGATGGGTACCCTTCCGGGAAGGCCTCTGCGGAACCGTGTGAGTGAGGCCAAAATACGAGAAAAGGTCACGTGGTGATTGCAGGGACAAGTAAATCAGTAGGTCGGGCCACCAAAAAAATAACGCACCGACCGTCCGACAGGGGCGGGGCCCACGAGCCCGACGGAGGGATGGGTGACTCGACAGTAGGGGCGGACGGGGTGTTACAATTAGTCTAGAAATAGTCATTTGGTGCTCTTACTGTTAGAACGAGAAGCATCTATTACTTGTTTCTCAATCTGCTGAGGAAATCAAAACTTTACTTATCAGTAAGTGCAAACGGGAATACAAGTTTTAAAGGGTCATATGAAGATGCGAAACATATGGTTATAGCCGAAAATGCTTAAAACAGACTTTTAATGAGTCATAGAAACAAAATGTAGTAAATAGTATAGAAATAGTCATTTGAGGCTCTTAATTTTTGAGCGAGAAACATCGATTACTTGTTTCTTATTCCGCTGAGGAAATCAAAACCCTACACATCAGTAAGTTCAAACGGGAATACAATTTTAAAAGGGTCATATGAAAATCCGAAACATATGGTTATAGCCAAAAATGTTTAAAACGGAGTTTAATGAGTAATATTAAAAAAAAAGGAATAACTAAACTAGAAATAGTCATTTGGGGCTCTTAATATTTGAACGAGAAGAATCTATAATTTGTTTCTCAATCCACTGAGGAAATCAAAACTTTACTTGTCAGTAAGTCCAAACGGGAATACAAGTTTAAAAGGGTCATATGAAGATTCGAAACATATGGTTATAGTCGAAAATGCTTAAAACGGACTTTTAATAAATCATATTTTAAAAAATGGAGTAACTAAACTAGAAATAGTCATTTGGGGCTCTTAATGTTTGAACGGGAAACATCTAATACTTATTTTTTTATTCCGTTGGGGAAATCAAAACTTTAGTAATCCGTAAGTCCAAACGGAGAATACTAGTTTAAGAGGGTCATATAACATTCTGAAACTGTTGTTTATAGCCGAAAAATGCTTTAAACAGACTTTTCATGAGTCACAAAAAGAAAATGAAGTAATTAGTCTAAAAATAGTCATTTGGGGCTCTTAATGTTAGAACGAGGAGCATCTATTACTTGTATATTATTCCATTGAGGAAATTAAAACTTTAATCATCAGTGAGTCCAAAGGGGGAATAAAACATTAAAAGGATCATATGAAGATCCGAAACTGATGGTTATAGCAAAAATTCTTAAAACAGACTTTTAATGAGTCATAGAAAAAAAATGATGTAAATAGTATAGTAATAGTTATTTGTGACTCTTAATATTAGAACGAGGAGAATCTATTTCTTGTTTCTCATTCCGTTGAGGATATTAAAACTTTATTCATCAGTCAGTCCAAAGGGGGAATAAAACATTAAAAGGATCATATGAAGATCCGAAACTGATGGTTATAGCCAAAATTCTTAAAACAGACTTTTAATGAGTCATAGAAACAAAATGAAGTAAATAGTATAGAAATATTCATTTTTGTGACTCTTAATCTTAGAACGAGGAACATCTATTACTTGTTTCTTATTTCGTTGAAGAAATCAAAATTCTACTAATGAGTAAGTCTAAATAGGGAATACGAGTTTAAAAGGGTCATATGAAGATCCGAAACAGTTATTTTTAGTCGAAAGTCCTTAAAACGCACTTCTCATGAGTCATAGAAACAAAATGAAGTAGTCAGTCTAAAAATAGCCATTTGGTGCTCTTAATCTATTACTTGTTTCTCAATCGCTAAGAAAATCAAAACTTTACTTATCAGTAAGTCCAAACAGGAATACAAATTTAAAAGGGTCATATGAAGATCCGAAACATATGGTTATAGCCGAAAATGCTTAAAATGAACTCTTAACGAGTCATATGAACAAAATGCAGTAATTAAACTTGAAATAGTCATTCAAGGCTCTTAATGTTAGAATGAGAAGCATCTATTACTTATTTCTCATTCCATTGAGGAAATCAAAACCTTGCTCATCAGTAAGTACAAACGGAGAATACAAGTTTAAAACGGTCATATGAAGATCCGAAACATATGTTTATATCCAAAAATGCTTAAAACGGACTTTTAGTGAGTCATAGAAACAAAATGAAGTAAATAGTGTAGAAATAGTCATTTGGGGCTCTTAATATTTGAACGAGAAGCATCTATTACTTGTTTCTCATTCCGCTGAGGAAAACGAAACCCTACTCATCAGTAAGTTCAAACGGGGAATACAAGTTTAAAAGGGTCATATGAAGATCTGAAACATATGAGTATAGGCGAAAATGCTTAAAACTAACTTTTAATGAGTCATTAAAAAAATGGAGTTGCTAAACTAGAAATAGTCATTTTGGGCTCTAAATGTTAGAACGGGAAACGATCTAATACTTGTTTTTTTATCCCGTTGGGGAAATCAAAACTTTACTCATCAGTAATTCCAAACGGGGAATACAAGTATAAAAGGGTCATATGACATTCCGAAACATATGTTTGTAGCCGAAAAATGCTTTAAACGGACTTTTCATTTGTCATAAAAACAAAATGAAGTAATTAGTCTAGAAATAGTCATTTGGGGCTCTTAATGTTAGAACAAGGAGCATCTATTACTTGTGTCATATTCCTTTGAGGAAATTAAAACTTTACTCATCAGTCAGTCCAGAGGGTGAATACAACTTTAAAAGGATCATATGAAGATACGAAACAGATGGTTCTAGCCAAAATTCTTAAAACAGACTTTCAATGAGTCATAGTAACAAAATGAAGTAAATAGGATAGAAATAGTCATTTGGAACAATTAATGTTAGAACGAGGAGCATCTATTACTTGTTCCTCATTCCGTTAAGGAAATCAAAACTCTACTAATCAGTAAGTCCAAACGGGAAATACGAGTTTAAAAGGGTCATATGAAGATCCGAAACAGATGTTTATAGCTGAAAGTTCTTAAAACGGACTTCTCATTAGTCATAGTAACAAAATGAAGTAATTAGTGTAACGATCCGGGCCCGGCCCATTCGAATAAGTTTAAATGGATTGATTTGGCTACCTATATCATCAAAGTGCACTTACCTTTTCCGGTCATTTACCCTAAGAAAACTCCAGAGTTAAGCGTGCTTATGCTGGAGTAGGACTAGGATGGGTGACCTTCCGAGAAAACCTCTCCGGAACCGTGTGAGTGAGGCCAAAACACGGGAAAAGATAACGTGGTGATTGCAGGAACAAGTAAATCAGTCGGTCGGGCCACCGAGAAAAATAACGCACCGACCGTCAGACAGGGGCGGGGCCAACGAGCCCGACGGAGGGATGGGTGACTCGCCGGTAGGGGCGGTCGGGGTGTTACAAGTGGTATCAGAGCCAAGGGAAGTCAAACTGATTATGTCCCAGGAGACTGTCTTGGTGTTTGGGGATTAGGGTTCACACTAGCGGGATCAGAATTCGAGGACGAATTTCTGTTAAGTGGGGGAGAATTGTAACGACCCGGGCCCGGCCCATTTGAATAAGTTTAAATATATTGATTTGGCTACCTATATCATCAAAGTGCACTTACCTTTTCCGGTCATTTACCCTAAGAGAACTCCAGAGTTAAGTGTGCTTATGCTGGAGTAGGATTAGGATGGGTACCCTTCCGGGAAGGCCTCTGCGGAACCGTGTGAGTGAGGCCAAAATACGAGAAAAGGTCACGTGGTGATTGCAGGGACAAGTAAATCAGTAGGTCGGGCCACCAAAAAAATAACGCACCGACCGTCCGACAGGGGCGGGGCCCACGAGCCCGACGGAGGGATGGGTGACTCGACAGTAGGGGCGGACGGGGTGTTACAATTAGTCTAGAAATAGTCATTTGGTGCTCTTACTGTTAGAACGAGAAGCATCTATTACTTGTTTCTCAATCTGCTGAGGAAATCAAGACTTTACTTATCAGTAAGTGCAAACGGGAATACAAGTTTTAAAGGGTCATATGAAGATGCGAAACATATGGTTATAGCCGAAAATGCTTAAAACAGACTTTTAATGAGTCATAGAAACAAAATGTAGTAAATAGTATAGAAATAGTCATTTGAGGCTCTTAATTTTTGAGCGAGAAACATCGATTACTTGTTTCTTATTCCGCTGAGGAAATCAAACCCCTACACATCAGTAAGTTCAAACGGGAATACAATTTTAAAAGGGTCATATGAAAATCCGAAACATATGGTTATAGCCAAAAATGTTTAAAACGGAGTTTAATGAGTAATATTAAAAAAAAAGGAATAACTAAACTAGAAATAGTCATTTGGGGCTCTTAATATTTGAACGAGAAGAATCTATAATTTGTTTCTCAATCCACTGAGGAAATCAAAACTTTACTTGTCAGTAAGTCCAAACGGGAATACAAGTTTAAAAGGGTCATATGAAGATTCGAAACATATGGTTATAGTCGAAAATGCTTAAAACGGACTTTTAATAAATCATATTTTAAAAAATGGAGTAACTAAACTAGAAATAGTCATTTGGGGCTCTTAATGTTTGAACGGGAAACATCTAATACTTATTTTTTTATTCCGTTGGGGAAATCAAAACTTTAGTAATCCGTAAGTCCAAACGGAGAATACTAGTTTAAGAGGGTCATATAACATTCTGAAACTGTTGTTTATAGCCGAAAAATGCTTTAAACAGACTTTTCATGAGTCACAAAAAGAAAATGAAGTAATTAGTCTAAAAATAGTCATTTGGGGCTCTTAATGTTAGAACGAGGAGCATCTATTACTTGTATATTATTCCATTGAGGAAATTAAAACTTTAATCATCAGTGAGTCCAAAGGGGGAATAAAACATTAAAAGGATCATATGAAGATCCGAAACTGATGGTTATAGCAAAAATTCTTAAAACAGACTTTTAATGAGTCATAGAAAAAAAATGATGTAAATAGTATAGTAATAGTTATTTGTGACTCTTAATATTAGAACGAGGAGAATCTATTTCTTGTTTCTCATTCCGTTGAGGATATTAAAACTTTATTCATCAGTCAGTCCAAAGGGGGAATAAAACATTAAAAGGATCATATGAAGATCCGAAACTGATGGTTATAGCCAAAATTCTTAAAACAGACTTTTAATGAGTCATAGAAACAAAATGAAGTAAATAGTATAGAAATATTCATTTTTGTGACTCTTAATCTTAGAACGAGGAACATCTATTACTTGTTTCTTATTTCGTTGAAGAAATCAAAATTCTACTAATGAGTAAGTCTAAATAGGGAATACGAGTTTAAAAGGGTCATATGAAGATCCGAAACAGTTATTTTTAGTCGAAAGTACTTAAAACGCACTTCTCATGAGTCATAGAAACAAAATGAAGTAGTAAGTCTAAAAATAGCCATTTGGTGCTCTTAATCTATTACTTGTATCTCAATCGCTAAGAAAATCAAAACTTTACTTATCAGTAAGTCCAAACAGGAATACAAATTTAAAAAGGTCATATGAAGATCCGAAACATATGGTTATAGCCGAAAATGCTTAAAATGAACTCTTAACGAGTCATATGAACAAAATGCAGTAATTAAACTTGAAATAGTCATTCAAGGCTCTTAATGTTAGAATGAGAAGCATCTATTACTTATTTCTCATTCCATTGAGGAAATCAAAACCTTGCTCATCAGTAAGTACAAACGGAGAATACAAGTTTAAAAAGGTCATATGAAGATCCGAAACATATGTTTATATCCAAAAATGCTTAAAACGGACTTTTAGTGAGTCATAGAAACAAAATGAAGTAAATAATGTAGAAATAGTCATTTGGGGCTCTTAATATTTGAACGAGAAGCATCTATTACTTGTTCCTCATTCCGATGAGGAAAACAAAACCTTACTCATCAGTAAGTTCAAATGGGGAATACAAGTTTAAAAAGGTCATATGAAGATCCGAAACATATGGTTATTGCCGAAAATGCTTAAAACTGGCTTTTAATGAGTCATATTAAAAAAATGGAGTAACTAAACTAGAAATAGTCATTTGGGGCTCTTAATGTTAGAACGGGAAACATCTAATATTTATTATTTATTCCGATTGGGAAATCAAAAATTTACTCATCAGTAAGTAGAAACGGAAAATACAAGTTTAAAATGGTCATATGACATTCCAAAACAGATGTCTATAGCCGAAAAATGCTTTAAACTGACTTTTCATGAGTCATAAAAACAAAATGAAGTAATTAGTCTAGAAATAGTCTTTTGGGGCTCTTAATGTTAGAACGAGGAGCATCTATTACTTGTTTCTTATTCCATTAAGGAAATTAAAACTTTACTCTTCAGTCAGTCCAAAGGGGGAATACAACTTTTAAAGGATCATGTGAAGATCCGAAATAGATGGTTACAGCCAAAATTCTAAAAACAGACTTTTAATGAGTCATAGAAACAAATGAAGTAAATAGTATAGAAATAGTCATATGTGACTCTTAATGTTGGAACGAGGAGCATCTATTACTTGTTTCACATTCCGTTGAGGAAATCAAAATTCTGCTAATCCGTCAGTCCAAACGGGAATACAAGTTTAAAAAGCTCATATGTAGATCCGAAACATATGGTTATAGTAAAAAATGCTTAAAACAAACTTTTAATGAGTCATATGAACAAAATGCAATAATTAGACTTGAAATAGTCATTCGGGGCTCTTAATGTTAGAATGAGAAACAACTATTCCTTATTTCTCATTCCATTGAGGAAATCAAAACCTTAGTCATCAGTAAGTACAAACGGAGAATACTAGTTTTAAAGAGTCATATGAAGATCTGAAACATATGGTTATAGCCAAAAATGCTTAAAACAGACATTTGGGGCTCTTAATGTTAGAACGGGAAACAAGTAATATATGCTTCTCGTTCTAACATATAAAACAAGTATTATATGTTAGAACGAGAAGCATATATTACTTGTTTCTGACTCGTTGAGAAAATCAAAACTCTACTCATGAGTAAGTCCAAACAGGAAATACTAGTTTAAAAAAAGTAATATGAAGATCTGAAACAAATGTTTGTAGGCGAAAATGATTAAAACTGACTTTTAATAAGTCATATTAAAAAAATGGAGTAACTAAACTAGAAATAGTTATTTGGGGCTCTTAATGTTAGAACGGCAAATATCTAATACTTGTTTTTATATTCCGTTGGGGAAATCAAAACTTTACTCATCAGTAAGTCCAAACGTGGAATACAAGTTTAAAAGGGTCATATGACATTCCAAAATAGATGTTTATAGCCGAAAAATGCTTGAAATAGACTTTTCATGAGTCAAAAAAATAAAATGAAGTAATTAGTCAAAAAATAGTCATTTGGGGCTCTTAATGTTAGAACAAGGAGCATCTTTTACTTGTTTCTTATTCCATTGAGGAAATTAAAACTTTACTCATCACTTAGTCCAGAGGGGAAATACAACTTTAAAAGGATCATATGAAGATCCGAAATAGATGGTTATAGCCAAAATTCTTAAAACAGACTTTGATTGAGTCATAGAAACAAAATGAAGTAAATAGTATAGAAATAGTCATTTGTGACACTTAATGTTTGAACGTGGAGCATCTATTACTTGTTACTCATTCCGTTGAGGAAATAAAAATTCTACTAATCAATAAGTCCAAACGGGGAATACAAGTTTAAAAGGGTCATATGAAGATCCGAAACAGATGTTTATAGGCGAAAGTGCTAAAAACGGACTTCTCATGAGTCATAGAAACAAAATGAAGTAATCAATCTAGAAATAGTGCTCTTAATGTTAGAACTAGAAGCATCAATTACTTGTTTCTGAATCCGCTGAGGAAATCATAACTTTACTTATCAGTAAGTCCAAACGGGAATACAAGTTTAAAAGGGTCATATGAAGATCTGAAACATATGGTTATAGCCGAAATTTCTTAAAACGGCCTATTAATGAGTCATAAAAGCAAAATGAACTAAATATTCTAGAAATAGTAATTTGGGGCTCTTAATATTTGAGCGAGAAGCATCTATTACTTGTTTCTCATTCCGCTGAGAAAATAAAAACCCTACTCATCAATAAGTCCAAACGGGGAATAAAATTTTAAAAGGGTCATATGAAGATCCGAAACATATGGTTATAGCCGAAAATGCTTAAAACGGACTTTTAATGAGTCAAATAAAAAAATGGAGTAACTAAACTAGAAATAGTTGATTGGAGCTCTTAATATTTGAACGAGAAGCATCTATTACTCGTTTCTCAATCCGTTGAGGAAATCAAAACTTTACTTATCAGTAAGTCCAAATGGGAATACAAGTTTAAAAGGGTCATATAAAGATCCGAAACATATGTTTATAGCCGAAAATGCTTAAAAAAGACTTTTAATGAATCATATTAAAAAAATTGAATAACTAAACTAGAAATAGTCCTTTGGGGTTCTTAATGTTAGAACGCGAAACATCTAATACTTGTTTCATATGTTAAAACGAGAAGCATATATTACTTGTTTCTGACTCGTTGAAAAAATCAAAACTCTACTCACCAGTAAGTCCAAACGAGAAATACTAGTTTAAAAAAAGTCATATGAAGATCTGAAACAGATATTTATAGCCAAAAATGATTAAAATCGACTTTTAATAAGTCATATTAAAAAAAATGGAGTAACTAAACTATAAATAGTTATTTGTGGCTCTTAATGTTAGAACGGCAAACATCTAATACTTGTTTTTATATTCCGTTGGGGAAATAAACATTACTCATCAGTAAGTCCAAACGGGGAATACTAGTTGAAAAGGGTCATATGACATTCCAAAATAGATGTTTATAGCCGAAAAATGCTTGAAACAGACTTTTCATGAGTCTTAAAAACAAAATGAAGTAATTAGTCTAAAAATAGTCATTTGGGGCTCTTAATGTTAGAACAAGGAGCATCTATTACTTGTTTCTTATTCCATTGAGGAAATTAAAACTTTACTCATCAGTTAGTCCAGAGGGGGAATACAACTTTAAAAGGATCATATGAAGATCCGAAACAGATGGTTATAGCCAAAATTCTTAAAACAGACTTTGATTGAGTCATAGAAACAAAATGAAGTAAATAGTATAGAAATAGTTATTTGTGACACTTAATGTTTGAACGAGGAGCATCTATTACTTGTTACTCATTCCGTTGAGGAAATAAAAATTCTACTAATCAATAAGTCCAAACGGGGAATACAAGTTTAAAAGGGTCATATGAAGATCCGAAACAGATGTTTATAGGCGAAAGTGCTAAAAACGGACTTCTCATGAGTCATAGAAACAAAATGAAGTAATCAATCTAGAAATAGTCATTTGGTGCTCTTAATGTTAGAACTAGAAGCATCAATTACTTGTTTCTCAATCCGCTGAGGAAATCATAACTTTACTTATCAGTAAGTCCAAACGGGAATACAAGTTTAAAAGGGTCATATGAAGATCTGAAACATATGGTTATAGCCGAAATTTCTTAAAACGGCCTATTAATGAGTCATAAAAACAAAATGAACTAAATAGTCTAGAAATAGTCATTTGGGGCTCTTAATATTTGAGCGAGAAGGATCTATTACTTGTTTCTCATTCCGCTGAGGAAATAAAAACCCTACTCATCAATAAGTCCAAACGGGGAATAAAATTTTAAAAGGGTCATATGAAGATCAGAAACATATGGTTATAGCCAAAAATGCTTAAAACGGACTTTTAATGAGTCAAATAAAAAAATGGAGTAACTAAACTAGGAATAGTTGATTGGAGCTCTTAATTTTTGAACGAGAAGCATCTATTACTCGTTTCTCAATCCGCTGAGGAAATCAAAACTTTACTTATCAGTAAGTCCAAATGGGAATACAATTTTAAAAGGGTGATATGAAGATCCAAAACATATGTTTATAGCCGAAAATGCTTAAAAAAGACTTTTAATGAATCATATTAAAAAAATTGAGTAACTAAACTAGAAATAGTCATTTGGGGTTCTTAATGTTAGAACGGGAAACATCTAATACTTGTTTCATATGTTAGAACGAGAAGCATATATTACATGTTTCTGACTCGTTGAAAAAATCAAAACTCTACTCATCAGTAAGTTCAAACGAGAAATGCTAGTTTAAAAAAAGTCATATGAAGATCTGAAACAGATATTTATAGTCAAAAATGATTAAAACGGACTTTTAATAAGTCATATTAAAAAAATGGAGTAACTAAACTATAAATAGTTATTTGGGGCTCTTAATGTTAGAACGACAAACATCTAATACTTGTTTTTATAGTCCGTTGAGGAAATCAAAACTTTACTCATCAGTAAGTCCAAACTGGGAATACTAGTTGAAAAGGGTCATATGACATTCCAAAATAGATGTTTATAGCCGAAAAATGCTTGAAACAGACTTTTCATGAGTCATAAAAACAAAATGAAGTAATTTGTCTAAAAATAGTCATTTGGGGCTCTTAATGTTAGAACAAGGAGCATCTATTACTTGTTTCTTATTCCATTGAGGAAATTAAAACTTTACTCATCAGTTAGTCCAGAGGGGGAATACAACTTTAAAAGGATCATATGAAGATCCGAAACAGATGGTTATAGCCAAAATTCTTAAAACAGACTTTGATTGAGTCATAGAAACAAAATGAAGTAAATAGTATAGAAATAGTTATTTGTGACACTTAATGTTTGAACGTGGAGCATCTATTACTTGTTACTCATTCCGTTGAGGAAATAAAAATTCTACTAATCAATAAGTCCAAACGGGGAATACAAGTTTAAAAGGGTCATATGAAGATCCGAAACAGATGTTTATAGGCGAAAGTGCTAAAAACGGACTTCTCATGAGTCATAGAAACAAAATGAAATAATCAGTCTAGAAATAGTCATTTGGTGCTCTTAATGTTAGAACTAGAAGCATCAATTACTTGTTTCTCAATCCGCTGAGGAAATCATAACTTTACTTATCAGTAAGTCCAAATGGGAATACAAGTTTAAAAGGGTCATATGAAGATCCGAAACATATGGTTATAGTCGAAAATGCTTAAAACGGACTTTTAATAAATCATATTTTAAAAAATGGAGTAACTAAACTAGAAATAGTCATTTGGGGCTCTTAATGTTTGAACGGGAAACATCTAATACTTATTTTTTTATTCCGTTGGGGAAATCAAAACTTTAGTAATCCGTAAGTCCAAACGGAGAATACTAGTTTAAGAGGGTCATATAACATTCTGAAACTGTTGTTTATAGCCGAAAAATGCTTTAAACAGACTTTTCATGAGTCACAAAAAGAAAATGAAGTAATTAGTCTAAAAATAGTCATTTGGGGCTCTTAATGTTAGAACGAGGAGCATCTATTACTTGTATATTATTCCATTGAGGAAATTAAAACTTTAATCATCAGTGAGTCCAAAGGGGGAATAAAACATTAAAAGGATCATATGAAGATCCGAAACTGATGGTTATAGCAAAAATTCTTAAAACAGACTTTTAATGAGTCATAGAAAAAAAATGATGTAAATAGTATAGTAATAGTTATTTGTGACTCTTAATATTAGAACGAGGAGAATCTATTTCTTGTTTCTCATTCCGTTGAGGATATTAAAACTTTATTCATCAGTCAGTCCAAAGGGGGAATAAAACATTAAAAGGATCATATGAAGATCCGAAACTGATGGTTATAGCCAAAATTCTTAAAACAGACTTTTAATGAGTCATAGAAACAAAATGAAGTAAATAGTATAGAAATATTCATTTTTGTGACTCTTAATCTTAGAACGAGGAACATCTATTACTTGTTTCTTATTTCGTTGAAGAAATCAAAATTCTACTAATGAGTAAGTCTAAATAGGGAATACGAGTTTAAAAGGGTCATATGAAGATCCGAAACAGTTATTTTTAGTCGAAAGTCCTTAAAACGCACTTCTCATGAGTCATAGAAACAAAATGAAGTAGTCAGTCTAAAAATAGCCATTTGGTGCTCTTAATCTATTACTTGTTTCTCAATCGCTAAGAAAATCAAAACTTTACTTATCAGTAAGTCCAAACAGGAATACAAATTTAAAAGGGTCATATGAAGATCCGAAACATATGGTTATAGCCGAAAATGCTTAAAATGAACTCTTAACGAGTCATATGAACAAAATGCAGTAATTAGACTTGAAATAGTCATTCAAGGCTCTTAATGTTAGAATGAGAAGCATCTATTACTTATTTCTCATTCCATTGAGGAAATCAAAACCTTGCTCATCAGTAAGTACAAACGGAGAATACAAGTTTAAAATGGTCATATGAAGATCCGAAACATATGTTTATATCCAAAAATGCTTAAAACGGACTTTTAGTGAGTCATAGAAACAAAATGAAGTAAATACTGTAGAAATAGTCATTTGGGGCTCTTAATATTTGAACGAGAAGCATCTATTACTTGTTCCTCATTCCGATGAGGAAAACAAAACCTTACTCATCAGTAAGTTCAAATGGGGAATACAAGTTTAAAAAGGTCATATGAAGATCCGAAACATATGGTTATTGCCGAAAATGCTTAAAACTGGCTTTTAATGAGTCATATTAAAAAATAGAGTAACTAAACTAGAAATAGTCATTTGGGGCTCTTAATGTTAGAACGGGAAACATCTAATATTTATTATTTATTCCGATTGGGAAATCAAAAATTTACTCATCAGTAAGTCGAAACGGAAAATACAAGTTTAAAATGGTCATATGACATTCCGAAACAGATGTCTATAGCCGAAAAATGCTTTAAACTGACTTTTCATGAGTCATAAAAACAAAATGAAGTAATTAGTCTAGAAATAGTCTTTTGGGGCTCTTAATGTTAGAACGAGGAGCATCTATTACTTGTTTCTTATTCCATTAAGGAAATTAAAACTTTACTCTTCAGTCAGTCCAAAGGGGGAATACAACTTTTAAAGGATCATGTGAAGATCCGAAATAGATGGTTACAGCCAAAATTCTAAAAACAGACTTTTAATGAGTCATAGAAACAAATGAAGTAAATAGTATAGAAATAGTCATATGTGACTCTTAATGTTGGAACGAGGAGCATCTATTACTTGTTTCACATTCCGTTGAGGAAATCAAAATTCTGCTAATCCGTCAGTCCAAACGGGAATACAAGTTTAAAAAGCTCATATGTAGATCCGAAACATATGGTTATAGTAAAAAATGCTTAAAACAAACTTTTAATGAGTCATATGAACAAAATGCAATAATTAGACTTGAAATAGTCATTCGGGGCTCTTAATGTTAGAATGAGAAACAACTATTCCTTATTTCTCATTCCATTGAGGAAATCAAAACCTTAGTCATCAGTAAGTACAAACGGAGAATACTAGTTTTAAAGAGTCATATGAAGATCTGAAACATATGGTTATAGCCAAAAATGCTTAAAACAGACATTTGGGGCTCTTAATGTTAGAACGGGAAACAAGTAATATATGCTTCTCGTTCTAACATATAAAACAAGTATTATATGTTAGAACGAGAAGCATATATTACTTGTTTCTGACTCGTTGAGAAAATCAAAACTCTACTCATGAGTAAGTCCAAACAGGAAATACTAGTTTAAAAAAAGTAATATGAAGATCTGAAACAAATGTTTGTAGGCGAAAATGATTAAAACTGACTTTTAATAAGTCATATTAAAAAAATGGAGTAACTAAACTAGAAATAGTTATTTGGGGCTCTTAATGTTAGAACGGCAAATATCTAATACTTGTTTTTATATTCCGTTGGGGAAATCAAAACTTTACTCATCAGTAAGTCCAAACGTGGAATACAAGTTTAAAAGGGTCATATGACATTCCAAAATAGATGTTTATAGCCGAAAAATGCTTGAAATAGACTTTTCATGAGTCAAAAAAATAAAATGAAGTAATTAGTCAAAAAATAGTCATTTGGGGCTCTTAATGTTAGAACAAGGAGCATCTTTTACTTGTTTCTTATTCCATTGAGGAAATTAAAACTTTACTCATCACTTAGTCCAGAGGGGAAATACAACTTTAAAAGGATCATATGAAGATCCGAAATAGATGGTTATAGCCAAAATTCTTAAAACAGACTTTGATTGAGTCATAGAAACAAAATGAAGTAAATAGTATAGAAATAGTCATTTGTGACACTTAATGTTTGAACGTGGAGCATCTATTACTTGTTACTCATTCCGTTGAGGAAATAAAAATTCTACTAATCAATAAGTCCAAAAGATAGGGGCACTCACAAGTGCTTTCTTGATTGTCTCAAAGGCTTGCAAGCATTCTTCATCAAACTGAAAATCCACCTCCTTGCAAAGGAGTCTTGTCAAAGGTCTAGCAATCTTTGAGAAGTCCTTTATGAACCTCCTATAAAACCCAGCATGCCCAATGAAACTCCTTATGCCTTTTACATTTGATGGTGGCGCCAAGTTGATCATCACATCTATCTTAGCCTTGTCTACTTCTATACCATCTTCAGAAATCTTATGACCCAACACAATCCCTTGGTTTACCATGAAGTGACACTTTTCCCAATTGAGCACCAAGTGAGACTCCTCACATCTTTGTAGAATCCTGCAAAGATTAGAAAGACATGCAGAAAAAGAGGCACCATACACAGAAAAGTCATCCATAAACACCTCTACCATTTCCTCAATAAGATCGGAGAAGATACTCATCATGCACCTTTGAAAGGTGGTTGGAGCATTACATAACCCAAATGGCATCCTTCGATATGCAAAGGTACCATAAGGGCATGTGAAAGTAGTCTTCTCTTGATCATTAGGATGAATGGGTATTTGGAAGAACCCACTATATCCATCAAGGAAACAATAGAAGGGATGGTTTGCCAATCTCTCAAGCATTTGATCAATAGTGATCGGACCGGGTCAACCCGGAACAAACCGGGTATTGACCCGGTTTTGGCTGGAAAAAGAGACCGCATCGGTTTGCCAAACCGATGGGCTCCTAACCGATGCAAGATGAGGGACGCGTCCCGTCCTGTCCGTCCGATGCGTCTTGACCGATGGGAACTTTGGCGCGTCCGTCTCGGTTTTCAAACCGATGGAGCCAAACCGATGAACTCTCTGCCGAGGTCGTCTCGGTTTGGCAATCCGATGAGGCCAAACCGATGAAGGTTCTGGTGGCTTTGTCCCGAGCTGCTCCGCGCGTCCAAACCGATGGAGCCAAACCGATGAACTCTCTGCCACGGTCGTCTCGGTTTGGCAATCCGAGGTGCTCCAATCCGAGGTGATGCCAGACAACTTCTGTCAATCTTTGTTTCGACTCTTCTTCGATCCGAACTCATCCCCAAAGCTCCAATTGGTTTCTTTAGCTCCAAATGTACCTA